>JAQGBU010000029.1:0-100605 GCA_034698605.1 Isotoma decorata
GCATGTGTGTATAGCAACACTGACAAAGTTGCAACTTTAAGCGTCTGTAGCTTGACTCAGAAGGGCCATTCAATCATGGTGTCTTCAGAAACATTGATTCTAATTTTTTTTCTGATTTTTTGAGCTATGTATGGTCAAAATATGACACAGACTGTGAAAGCCCTTGCATTGTAAGTAAGTACTAAAAGTTTCCAAATGAATCAAATATCTTACTGCCATAGCTTGTAGTTAATGATATCGACGATACAAAGAAATTCCGCAGTAAATTCTCATCAAAACTATTCTACTACTTTAAAATTATCAATGAGTTGAGAGTTTTTATTAAAACTCGAGCATCACTGATTACATTAGAATTGTGTAATACGAGCACCAAGTTAAGTAGACAGGGAATAGCTTTAAGGTAGTTGCATTTGTTAACTATTAACTTCTACATGGAATAGTTTAATCTGATTAAATTGAGAAAGTTTTCTCTTTTGATTGAATTAAATTGAACAAATCTGATCAAGTCAAGGTATTAAGCTGTTGTGCTATTTTGGACCATACGTACTTTGTTGTCTTTGACTGGTACATGGTTTTTCTTGAATAGAATGAACTAATACCATAATGCTGCTTCATGGTAACCAAAAATCACTAGCAAGTGCTCTCTTTAAGACAACTATAATGTCTTAGGTAAGATTGGAATTTCTAAACGTAAATAAAAATATCCTTACTTGAATAACTAATAGACTAAAGTAGTAAGTACTTCATTGTAGTAATCACTTTAAAAGTACTCACAATAAGTTTTACAGTATATAGTGCATGAGTATTTAGTCTATCTACAAAGTACAAGAACTAGGAGAAAGACACTTCAATTTAAATATAAAAAGTTTCCTAAAAAAAATTTAGTGTCGTATTTCTAGTATATAAAGCTTCTACCTTATACCTTCACCATTCTTGTAATATTATAGCTGATTTTCAAGACAATGTGTAACATCAGCAGTAGTTAGTTGTAAGATATACTTGCTTATACATAGTAAGTTTGGAAAAAAGTTTTCCCAACTTTCCCAGTCTTTAATTTGATACTGGTTTTACGTCTTTGTCTACCTTGAACGAGAAACATTATGGTGAAAGGTATATTTTGTATGGTTTAAAACTTATATAAAATCTGCAGAGTGGTTTAAAAGTTGAACCTCTTATTTAGTAACTGATACTCGGTACTAGGGCTAAGGGCTAATGAAGAACAGGGATTTTCTAATTTCTGAGTTAGTGTCCTTTGTAAGTGCCTATCGCATATCATGCATATATAAAAGGTCCACACATAGTTCACTTGAATAGAAAGTAAACTTTGAGTTGGATTTTAGCACATACTCATTCTACCTATATATTCTATGTAATCTTTGGAAGATTGGTATACTTTAAGAGGGACTTGAAACTTGAAAGTTACTAGAAGTAAGGGAATGAATAATAATAGGAACAATTGGAGAGGTAGAAACCAGAGAACTGATTACTGATATGTATATTGACCTGGCAGCGAAAGACAGTCCTGTAGATAAAACATACATGGGTACTTCTTTTTGCAAGAAACCGGAACTTTTTATAAGTGTCCTCTTAATGATTTTAAATCATTGAACTTAAAACGTTGAAAAAGAAACCTTTGCAAACTTGCAATGAAATGTATACCGAAATTCAGATTTTTTATGAGACAAAATTGCCAATAACATAACAAAAGTTTAATGCATAAGACAATCAATCCTAATTCAATCGGATTAGGATTGATCCTTCTTGCGTTGTAGGGAATTCAAGGAAATTTCTGAACATGAAAAAAGAGATAATCTAATTTACAGTTTATGACAAAACCATACATAATTTGAGCTCATGGTAAATCCGATAAATATCGTAATGATTAATTGAGTTAAATCGACATTCCATAATTAATTAGTAAACAGAATCAAGTTTTTCATCCTAATCTCTCCTATTGCTAATCTAACATGTGCACGTATGTATCTACGAAAATGACTCATGTTCATGTTGTGGGTAAAAACAGCAAGGAAAACAACAACACAATAGGTGGTAATAGATAAAGGTCATTTAAGTTACGAATTCGACCCGGTGAACTTACGGATTATCAATGTACGTGCCTACTACTGCTTTTTATTTATGATCAAACATCCTTTCACACCGAAAAGGATTTCAGTATTAAATTAAAGAAAAACCACTTAAAAATTCCAAGTTGGTTAAATATGTATACAACACCTTTGTTTCAATAGTCATGCATAGGGCTGAGGTCAAGATCAGTTTTACTTTATCCTAGCATGCGGCAAATGAAAAGTCAAGCCACAAAAAAAATATTTAACTCAGCGAGCTAGTAAAGGTCAAAACTGTGAGAGTCTGCGTTTTCCCCCCCATAAGCTCTTAGTCTGATGATGATCATCATGTTTAAAATGTCATTTAATTTTTATAGTTTTATAAGTTTACCTGTAATATTTCGTATTTAGTTAAATCATTGAGAATGCAAATGCGACTCTCTTACACACAAGAAGACAGCATCACAGAGAGTAAATTAATGGCTTGGCTTGGTTTGGCCGAGAGAGATTCACCCTCCCTATGTGAATCCTCATCTCTTGCAATTAGAGAACGAAACAACTTCCTGATTTACTATCTTGCAGCAGTATTCCTAGCAAAATAACCGGTCTGCCTGGTCTCTTTAAACAACTGAGCAAACCAAACCTATTATTGTCCATGCAAAATAAAATAATACTCTTTTCTACTGATCCCAATCCTAAGTACATGTTAAAAAAGTAAGGTAAAAGTAGAAAAGGTAACGTATGAAACTTCAAAAAAAAAAAAAAAAAAATGCACAAATAAATAAATAAATAAAAATATTATGCAAGTCGGATTATCTAATGGACTATGAAATGGTATGAATTTGAAAGAATAAGAAAAAAAACACAGGCCTAACAACCAAGACTAAGACCAAGGGAAGCTTGTTTGAGTTTGATTTTTTTGAATTCGAACTAAATCACCGTTCCCTCATCAGGAGTAGTGGTGTTCGTTCAGGCAGGTTTTCAAGGTCTAATTTAATTGGATTAATTTCCACCTGATGATGATTATGGTGATGATGATGATTATGGTGATGATGATGATTATGGTGATGATGATGATGATGATGAGGGTATGGGTAATGGCAATGATGATGACCAGGGCAGTCAGAGTTAGCAAAGGTGAGTCACATCCCCATCGTAAAACCCCTTTGTATACGTATCTTTATCATTTTGTTGTTACTAACACACCCAATCATCCGAAGTAATTGCTCCCTGAATGGAGTCAGTTATTAAAATTGCTCCTCTAAAATTTATACTTCGTGTTTGCACAGTGTTTAACACTGATGGTTGAGCTTCAATAGATACTTAAGAGTTTTTATTTCTCTTGTTTTGGTTGAAATGCAAGTTTGCAAATGAAATCAAAATACATTTATGAAATAAGATGTGTTTCTTTTCTTTTTGCTGAATGCAGTTTCAAAGTGCAATCAGGGCAATGGCCAGCCAAGGTTAAGAGTTGAATACGAATGATGAAGATTATTTCAGATAGAAAATTACTTGATTAAAGATGATACTTACCACACTGGTACTCGGGGCAACATTGATTCGACCTCTTAAAGGCCTTGCATCCAGCTCGATATTCACAGCTTATGATAGTACAAGCAAATCCAGGTGGTCGGCAGACACAGTGTTCACAAGGAGAGGCAGTAGGGATTGTTTCACCATCTCCGTAGGTCATTGAGTCGATTGAACATACTGTTGGGTCAAAATTTACATTTTTAACGTTGCTGTTGAGGGTTCATTTTAACGAAAATATAGGAACATGATGAGTTTAAAAAAATATTCCAATGCTTGGCAAATTCTATTGTCGTAGATGAACATGGGAATCTGGCATCGTGAATCACAATGCAATTCAAGTTTTTAAGAGGAAATGGGCAATTTTGGAAAATGTACTGAAGTGATTTATCTACGATATTTTGTCTAAGTCATAAATTCTCCGCTTTTGTTTTACAATTGAACTGGAAGTAGAAAGTGGATAATACACCTGACTCATTATTCGACCTTGTATTTTGTAGTTATACATGAACGAGCTTAATTCTGTAGGTAAAAGGCATGTCAACGTGTAAAATAATAAATGAAAATTGTATAGTGGCTTACCTCTTTGCTCGAATCCATAAGTGTCATTTTGAACAGTAATGAACACATTCTCACTTATTCCGACTTGACGGTTTATTGGAGCTGAAAAATTACAAAATAGCAAATCCTTACTTAACATCTCATGCGAAGACAAGAGGACTATTCTCTTGAGAAACATTTTCTAAATTTTGTGTGTAACAAAGCCATTATCTTGTCTTGAAATTGTTTTACAAGCAATAAAACAAAATGAAAAACCGATAAATCGCAGTTTCTATGCGTTGAATTTTTATGCAAATGGAATAAAAGTACATAATAGTTTAAAGCTTTACATGTGTACTATAGGAATTGTGCCGTGTAAAAAATTATTAAATAGGGAATAGCAGATTGAAGCAGTCTCATTTTACGCATATAATGAAAAAGAAACATTATCATTTTACAGATACAATGAAAAATTCTCCAATTACGGTCCCAATGATAAATGATACTTGCCAAGGGTGGACTAAAATTTACAATCGTTGTTACAGATATAGATACTAGAGTATACTTAAAGGAATAATTTTTTTGAAGGTAGATAGAGGAAACCCCAACGAGGTAAAATATAAGGTAGGAAAAACCGCAGAGTTGACTGTCACAAATCCCAAGATACATCAAGCTTTTCACACGGTTTTCAATTGAGAAACGGGAATTAATGGAATGGCGAATTTGGAATTCAATAACATGAGAAATAGGATCTCTTTATTGTTAGTAAAATGCGTACATTTTCAACCTTGACTATGTGGCATGGGAAATGAAAACTGTATATGGTTTTGTTGTGAAAAACAACTCATTAATAATCCTATAGGAAATAAAACATTCAAATATGAAAAATAATAAGGAAGGGTTAAATCAGTCTTTAGGGCAGTTGGCTAATTTTTTGTATGCAAACTTTATAATTAGGTAGATTTGAAAGTAGGAAAGGTTTTTGCTAAGTTATAAATAAAGACTAAACTGAAAAGGAAATAGTGGACGCATGCTAAATTTGGGTTTGAAAAACACTGTTTTTGCGATTGAAGGATTAAGGAGATTGAAAATTAGATAAAAGCATAATATGCAGTAGTATCAACTGAGATTTTCAGAGCCACCTCTTTTATCGCGACTACACGCACTACGGAATCAATTTAATTAAGAGTCATTAATAGTTTCTAACGTTTAGGATTTTAACACTAGAAGAAAAATTAAAATTAAAAGCTTTCCGGTTGTAACATCATCCCACTTGAAGCGTATAATACTTTATCTAAAACTATATTTTAATTATAAGCTTTACTTTTCGAATTGTTTTATGAAGTATGCGTTTTATGATTTTTATGAAATCATTAAATGTGGAACTATTGTGCATGAATTGAATATAACTTTATCACAAAAATCTCTTGACACTGTGTGTAAAAGTTTATTGAAGGATAAATAAAAAATGTAAACGCATTTCCTGAAATATTTGCATCGGAATTTGAACTCCTCCCAATTGTGATTTTTACATTAGAAAATTTATGAATTTCTGAAAGATTAAGCTTTGTTCCATTCCTTCAGCAGCTGAAACTGCTGCTCTTCTAAATGTTTGTATGTTTCATGCAAAACTTAAACACTTTCATTGGACTTGAAATATTGTTTATGTACTTGTTACACATTACTGTATTCAGAATGTCTTGATTAACAGATAAAAAGCAGATAAGAAACTTACAAAAAATTTACAATTTAATTTAAAGCATATTTAGTTAGCTTAGTTTTGGTTAGTTTTGAAAACAAAACATCAAAATGCCTTTTCCTTAGCACAGCATAAACATAAAAATTGAACGGTAGAGTTTCACACATAATAATTTGCATGCAAAACACCCATCCTATACGACTACACATGCACACAACACCCTCAAATGCCTCTACAAGCATAAGAAATGGTTTTTCACTATCAAAAAATAAGCAAAACTTGAATACTTACTTGCATGTACATTAAAGTTGTGAATGGGGAATGAGACAAGCACAAATGTGACAAACGTCAGTGACCAGAAGTGGTCAACTGGCGTCATGGTCATCTCTCCTTTTGTCCTTTTATTCGTTAAAAGAAGTAAAAACAAAACTGCTTCTTCTTTTAATTTATCAAAGACTTTTTAACAATGATCAATCCACAATTAATTTCCAAAGCCTTCCTGGTCCTCGATAGAAAAAACTTCGGGCTCGCTTGCACATAAACAACCACCTTCGATAAGAACGATAGGTGTAGAGTAGTTAGTGAATCCAATCACAATCCTGTACTAAGAGATCAGCTCCACAGGACAAAAATGTCTAAATAAATCAAAAGAGATAAATCAATTAGACACAACCCGTCAACATCACGGCAACTAAATTTAAAATGGCAGATTAAGGGTTCATCCGAGACAGATTTCTTTATACTTTATGCAATAAAACGTTTAAAATCTGTTAACTTGACTGACGGCTTACATTATACTATTACACCTTATCAACTGAACCCTACCCTACCTTACCTCATCTAATGTACCAATTCATATCTATGCAAAACCTTCTATCAAGGCGAGTATGCATTACTTACTGTCACCAAGCTGTCATATAACAAGAGATGTTGAAGATGATAATAATTTGCTAAACCCGGTGAAAATAATTCGTCAATCTGAACCTCTCTACATGATTTCGTGGTTAGTTAGAACTACTTAATGTTTACTACTGTAAGGAATGCACTGTTACAACTGTTTACTAAAAGGTAGGAAATCGTACTTAATATTATCATCTTCTTCATCACCATTATGTTAAATTGCATAAGGGAAGATACCTTCTTGCTAAGAAACTAGAAACCCATCATTTAATAAATGTTATTAGGGATTTCCGTCAAACTTATTATTATTCTATTACTCCTTTCTTCCTTCTTGTCATTTATCATGGTAATACATACGGGTAAAAAGAAATGTTACTGTGTATTATAAAAACGCTAAGACATAATATATTTTGCATTCCTCCTTGTGCCAACTATAACCTGATATAACCAAGTAATAATAATAATTATAATAAATAATAATAATAATAATAAAACTAATAATGGTTTTAAAGACCAATAAAATGCAGTAATGCAAAAGTTCATAGGAATAAAATATACCAAGGGGACTGAATGACTGAAGCGGTAAGGAAAATAGGATGAGGAATTGCAAGTGTAATAAAATATAAAATACAATAAAATTTAATAGATATAAAAAAGTGCATTGATCCAGTCCGGTCTTCTGCTGACCGACCGAATAAATAAATGCATTTTAGATTCTAACAACGAGTCAAGGTACGTATTTGATGTTTGAATGCATTATAGGGACATTGTGCATCTTCCTCAATGATACTCGTGTAGTAAGTTAAGTCAATTAATTATTTTTCATGATGATGATGAAATATCCACATTAGATTATCATTATTACTTAATGAGAGCCATTGCCATTGAAATTGCAATCTGGCCATAAGCCATAACTGTAGAGGATCTCGTCCTTTTGAAGGTTTTATTATGAATCACAAAGAGAGATCTTAAACCAGGATTAGTGACTTGTCGATGTAAAAAAAGGTTGGGATTTAATAAAGCCGTTAAATAAAATGTAAATCTTTCAACTTCAACTATGATTTACAACTTGGATTGAATCAAATGTCATTTTGTAAATTTTTGCATTCTGGTCCGACTTGCATTCACCTCCATTCATTATATACTATACAAGTATCCCTTTTTTTTATTAAATTTATCTTACAACTTACTGTACAGCAAATTCTTCCGTAGACTTTCTCATGTAATCATATTAATAATCCATACTTATTCTTGGATTTATAACCGACATCAATATTTAAAGCTAAAAACTAATGGACCCTTTGGGCACAGTGGAGGAGTAAGCTATAGAAGTTTTTTAGGGATGTAATTGCAATGAAATATGTTCCCTACGGATGAAATAACTACCCACCTCGTGAAATTAAACTGACATGGGCATTAGTATGGGAGTTACTTAAAAAGAGATAAAGTTGTAATAATGCAAAAGAAAAAAGTGACGGAAATTACAACGAAAAATCCATTTATAAAAAATATTCCAAGTTTGGTTTCGGTTGCTCCGTGTAATCTTCAAATACTTCCAAGATGAGCTTGAGATTGTAATGATGACGATAATAATAATAATATTTTATTTGGAAGCTAAGAAGATAGGTTGAGCTTTTTTACACACAAATAATATACGGTCGGCATCAGGAAGTCAGTTCATCGAGAAAGAAGTTATAAGTAAATTTTATGTACCTTTTTTGTACATTACACACTACTAATTGCGTAAGGTCAGTGTCCCCTTCATAGTTATGTCTTTGTATAGTAGTAGTATAGAAATATCCTTTTAAAAATGTGATGCCTAAGTACCGTAATGTAATACCACTACCATTTCATCTTCGAATCATCATCATAATGTATATCAGTCCAAGTTGAGTTTAGTCAATGGGATGAAAGAAATACTCGTCAAAGATGCGATTGAATTTAACAAGAGAACGGCTACTACTAATGTTATTGCTTTTTTGTCTTTGATATTTTAAGTACCTAGTTCGTCCACATAGTCATTTCTATAAGGACGAAATGGGCGAAAACATGCTTTGTCCACGGTCAATGTTGTCATTGTTGTATTTCTTGATAGCATCGTCACTTGATCCCATCAGCCGGAATATTAGGGGTGGAGGTAGTAGTTAATACTAAACTATTTTATTGTCTATGGTCCGATTATATAAGAAAAAGGTCAAGGAAGAAGCTTCATAATGTTGGTAGTGGTCAAGCGGGATAGGATAGTTGTATGGGGGAATAATGGTTAAATTCGAGGTATTTTTTCATACAAACTTGTGCACAAGTGACATTTTCCCCTGTATAGACAGGAATTGAAGTTAAACGTGTGATGTTTAATGTTTTGGTAGGATAATATTTTATACAATCATTGATCAACAAGTTAGTGACATGAAATGGTATAAAGCGAAAAAACCTGATATTTTGATGTGATGCATTATAATAGCTAGTTAGACAGAAATACTTGACATAGCAAACATAACAGTTTTTTTTAAAGCTTGGACAATCTACAAGTTAAAGCCGGCTTCCTTGCTTCTAGATGATGAAAAAGTAAGCTTGTTAAAGATTTATTGACATTTGGAACTCAGTATTTACGCCATTATCATTGAGTAGCTACAACCAACTTGCAACAATGTAGTTATGTATTTCTGTCTAAGCAAAACGGTAGAGCTAATTTTTTAAAAAGGTATTTACTCAGATACGCGATGGCAATTGTAAAAAGTGGAATCTAATTAATGGCTAAGTAAGGACATAAATAAATGTATGTATTATTATAAAGCTTTTCGTTAACAGGACTATGTGTGTATACATACATAGTTGTTTGGGCTTTTAATTGATCAATTTATTATCATATACTGTTACCATATCAGGCATCTTCAGTAAGAAGGGGGGCTAACAAGTAAATCAAACATGGTTTCATAATAATGAAATAACAATGCAGTGGTGGTAATGCAATGGGTTAAGTTCAAAGATTTTGAGCCGCAGTTAGTAATAGCCAGGAAGTAGACGTTTAATTCATAAAAATCACTTTGCCTTGTGTTTAGCGTCTTAAGGATACTTGATTGAATCATTATTTGTTTGAAAGTGTAAAAGAATAAAATTGTTTTTTTTTATAGAAATCATTGACTCAGTACAGATTTACAATGTTTTGAAAATCGGACTGGAATAATCTTACATGTTTTGTACCAACTTGATTGTTCAGCGAAGTCAATAAGGTTACATTTTAACATTTCAATCAAGGTAGTAAATAAACGTAAGCTCAATTTAAAGAATGATAATTGCATTCTTTGATCATGTTCAGAAAAAATTGCATGCAACTCGTATAAAAGTTTATTATCTTTACAAAAGTAATTGCTAACGGATAATTATTATTACCTCTGAGACCGAGTTCAGAGTAAGTGATTTTAGTTTTGATTTTTTACACTTTTAACCTTAACTCTTTGTTTCCTGCTTCATAAAATTAAAAATGTAACACGAGTCTTTGGTGATGGGCTAGAGAGTGATGACAAATGCCGTACCACCCGACTCGATCCCTAATCCGTAATTGTTTACGACTTTTATTTATGATTTGTGAAGTAATAGCCTTACTACCTTTTTAAAAATAAATGCAAACAAGTTAGTTCAAAATACGGTTGGAGTTTGGCAATAAAAAGAAATATATAGGGTAATAAACCCAGGTGTATTAAAAACCTGGGCCAAAGGGGTTTGATAATATCTACTTTTGAAATGATGTGTTTATTTGAATGTTGAACTCTGTTTTAATGGACTTGAAAATAATTCCATGAAGATAAGGTATATTATGCGGGTTATTGCTACCATCCTTCGTCTCACTTCATGCCAGCCTCAAGCTTATCTTAGTTGCATAAATTTACTAAAAGTAACAGAGAACGAGAGTCAGGACACGAGAACAAGATGTGCAACAATAGGGGCTAGCCAGAACCGATTAGCAATTTGGAACTAGAAAAGTTTATAATTTGCAATAATTATTGCCAGTACCAAGTCAATTGTTTACCCCATACTGGTGCTACCAAATGGTTATATTTTTAAACAAAGCTTAGTAGCTAGTCCTGGAATTAGCTATCAAATATTTTGCCAAAGGTACAGATCTGATTTTGAGTAACAAATGATTTCTTTGCAAATCAAAAGAACTAGGTGAATAAGTACTGCTCACAATAATAATTATTATAATTATAACATGAGCATTATACAACAAGTATTGAGGGATTTCAGGATGTCTTGTAAGAACATTTAAGCACAGTAATACTATTATAGGTTCTAGTATTAAATTGCAGCAATCGTTTCGTTTTTCAATAATAATAAGTGGTAGTACTAGTACTGGGATGGATTGATGGTTTAGAAGAAACAAATTATGAAGGGGAAAAACTTAATGCAAAATGAAAGAAAAAATTGCTGAAAATTTTAAGTTTTATTAGTTTGCTGGGCAGACAGGTAGGTAGGTATTAGATTCATATTATATTAAGTAGTCAGGGCAGTAGAGGGGCATGGCATAGATTTACTTGTATTATATTCTAATGTAATGCAATGTTAATGCAAATGCTTTAAAATTGTTGCATGCAAGAATGACAGAAATACAAAATAAATACTGCAAGGAAGAAATAATAAATAAAAATTTGCATAAACCAGGTCTATAACAGTTACTCAATATAATAATAATAATAATAATAAATAAAAGAAAATGAAATAAATGCTCTCGTGTGTTTGTGTGTGAGTGAGTGATGTACTTTTTAACTTAAGTATAAGTGCGAAGGAACCATAATAAGTTCTACATTACAACGAGTTATTCAAGAAAAAGGATATAATATCAAAGAAAGGCAGGTCTAAAATATGTATGAACTAGTAGGGTGTGTAATCATCATGAAATGAAATCAAATGAACTGGGCAATCCTCTTTTCCAATCAACAAAAAACTGCATTTCTGGATTACATGATCTGTTTAACCCTTTCACCCTTCTTGGCTAATCGTTCTTAAGAGATTTAGATAAAAAAATAGTTAAACTCATGAAATCTCTCTCTCTCTGTGTATCAGATCAGGTGAAGCAACTAGCTATGGCCCTGGGGTACACTTATTAGTCTGGGATTTAGACCTAAAGGGATTGTTCGAGTGATAATTTGCAAACTATTTAACTAAAACGAAAATTTCCACAAAAACTACCAAGATGATATTAAATTTTTGGATATTTGATCAGAATTACAGAATTTATAGCATGGTAATAATTTTTGCCAATCAGCTTGGCCAATTCGTAACTCTTCCTAGGAAAAACCATTTCATGTAAATTCCATAGTTATTCAGTGTCACTAATCGATCACTTAAGACAACAGAACCAAGATATGCCCACCTATGCTTGAAGCTTGTCCAAATAAATGTTTTTAGAATTACAGACCGATGATACTTAAGACACAGAAAAACATTATAAATTATGCTAAAGAAATGGAAAGCGTTTCAGAAATTCTTTAGTTTAAATGAACATATATAGACAAAAACCCTAAGCTGTTTTTTGACATCCATTACATGACTTTTTCATCATATTAGCTGTACAGTTTAACCTATACAACACTGATCAGTTTAATTTTGAATCATTAAATTGTCATCAGAAAAGTAAGATTAAGTTTTGTTGACAAAATTATCAAATGTCAGTTGTCAGCAGATGCTCATTGTAAGTACCTTGCAGGTCAAGGTCAGTTCTAATAAAAATACAGTCGGTAAATATCTTTGTCTCTGTCGGCTGATAAAGATTACGAAAAGATTTTTAAAGCCAAATTAGGACAAACGTTTAGTATTATCTTTTTATTTTAAACACAACATATGAATTAGGGTTACAATTATTAACTTCAAAAAATTAAATGACTTTGATCCAAAATTAAAAAAATTAATTTTTTCTACGTTTTGATCATGCTGTATGTGTGATTGTGTGAGATATAATTTATTCTCTTATAGTATTCCTATATGATGCTTATATGTTGCGTGTGCCAACTCTAACCATAAACCGCATTGGAAATTCAGTAATGAAAAGAAAAATAAAACAATGTAACCACCACAAGAGTCAAGATCGTTCGTTTCATTAAAAAAAGATAAACTCATTGTATTCTTTCAGAGCTGAAAGTCAAGCCGAGAGTTTAAATTTGAAATTTATTTGTGGCATATAATTTAAATATTTTTTGTATTTTTTTAAATCATGAGGTTGTCGCAGTAGTCAGTTTTAAATTATGTTCTGCATTTTTTACAGAGTATAAAATCGTTGGGTTGCATACTACTGAAAAAATTATACCCTATTTTAAAGTCTCATTGAGTATAAGTACGACGCTCATAACGTGTCCAAATGCATTTTCGATCAGCCTTACTGACTGACTTTAATACTTAAATTCAGATGTCAGACCCATTTGAAGACATATCAAACTACCTTATACAGTTTAAATAATACTTGCTAATATAAGGTAAAAAATAAGGTCTGGCACAGAGTTGATTGTAAATTAAAACAAAAGATACTGGAATGCAGTATACACAATGTTGTAAAAAACATTTTAGAATTGAAACCAAAACCACCACAACCAAGTGCTTATTATCTTCTGAAGAGTAAGAGTAAAACAAAGAAACAAATGAGGATTAGGTGTTTTCAAGAAATGGCTTTTTTGACTAAGAAAATGCATTTGAAATTGCAGACCGAATACAAAAAAAAGTACAAAAACGGGCTGCAGTTAATCACCACTTGAAAAGTTTTAATGTTTCTCTTGTAAATTGTTACCTGGGCCAGCAATGTAAAAAACCAATGTAATTGACTTGTAAGCTATTTCCCTTTTTTCAGAGTCAAGGTAGGCCAAGTTCTTATAAAAATATTATCAAATTGTTTCTCACAATTACATAAAGTCATCCGTGTATAACACCTTTACACCTGACATTTATGATGATGACTTAACTCTAAAATAATTGATAATGTATCATTTATTTTAAATCGCCGCAGCACACAGCATGCAGTCGTTCACACGCAATTTTATAAATGAATATGAATACTACTTGCACTAACTTCAATTTCCTAGTTGACACTTTTGCAATTAAAACGCCAAGAACAATACAATGACCTATTTTGTAAGTGTTTGAAAGAAGTTCATAAATTATCTGTGTACGGTACAAATGCTGGTAATTTTCTGGTATGTTAAAGGCTTTTGTTATTTGTTTACGACTTTTTTATCCATTTTTTCAGAATATAAATTATTATTTGAATGAGGATAGCCATCTTTTCGATTCTGATGAAAAATTGAGATTTACTATCATTTTTCATTATCATTATTGCTTATTGTTTGCTTGGCTTTGTCCTGACTTTGTAAGGAAGGACAACTACTCTAACTCTACGAAGATACCGTAAAACAGCTTTTATAGCTTTTCTGTTGTTGTCAAAGTTAGAATTATTTTAATAAAATTTTTAATAAAGTTATGAAAATGTCTCTTAGTTATTCGCCCACAGTAAAAAAAAATGGTTAAGTTGGGCATTTTCCGAAACTCATAAATCCGGGAATAATTACACACATCAAGAAACAATTATATAGATAAAGAACCTTTACTTTTTGTTTGTTTCTTATTTTTAAAGAGTAAAATGCATATAACTGTACAAAGTGTATGCATTGTTGTTGAATGTTACAAACTTACGACCAAGTATTCTTTTTTATTTAAAATAGCTAGCTGACGCATCATGAATTTAAAATAAATATTTAATAACAATGCCAAAAGTATCAAGCTCAAATAGTTAAGACAGCTTAAGAAAATCCTGTCCTTTGAATATCGCAAGAAATTTGTAACATATTATTTCTAAGTTTTTGAAAAAATCATCTAGTTACAAAGATCTGGGAAAAAGTGTATTATTTTGTGTGAATAAATTTGTTTATTTAAGACATTATACATTCAGTCTGCATTACAATCCATTGCATTTAATCAAATTCCTCTTCTTTGCTATTATTCTTATTATTATTGCACAAAAATAAAAATCCTACTGTACAAAACGCCTACAACACCTACCTATTTCATGCACTACCTACTTATTGAAATCAAGTTTCATTTATTTATCTAATTTTTTATCTCATTCGAATTTAATCTGTCCACACTGTGTTACTTTTGAGTAATATGCAAGACGGTTTTAGCGTGATATGAAATTCCTTCCGTGTTTAAAAGGTGGCTGAGCTGCATGAGGTGTGATCATTGGATTTAAAAATTCCTAAATTTTTTATTTACACAAAATAATAATAAATAACCCTTTCTTTATAAGAATGAGATAACACGACAATATTTTTTGTGTGAAATAATTCTAAAAAGAGATGAAAGATATTTTATTTGTTATACAGTATTGAGTGAATACGTCAATTCTTTTCTGGTAGAATTTTGCAACTGTCTATACCATTATGTGCTACCTACTTTGCTTCGGCTCCTCGTCTCTTATCTTAGGAGTAAAACAGTAATATTGATGTGATGGTGATGACAGATAGAACAAGTAGGTAGGATGATAACAAAATCTCGTACATTAACAAGGACGTTGGTATTTTGAGACGGATTTTAACTGCACTATTTTACAAATGATTTTATTCTCTTTCGTAAAAAGGTTATTTGCATATGCCTAAAAAGAATTTGTATTTCTATAGCTTGTATGGAAGTGGGGTTGGACGAAGACTCTGAAATTGAGGCTACAGTAAGTTTTATTGAATGAAATAATTTAATAGAACTACATAGAATTTCAGAGTCCATCCATAATACATTGACAAGTCTCTTAAAACGGAAGTACAAGTTAGAAACCCTGTATACCATCTCATACCTCAGCTCAGTTTTAAGAATGAGACCAAACGCGAAATGGAAGGCGGATCACAAGATTTATGAATCATTAGTTTTGTCAAAAAAGCAAAGCCCGGTGGGGATTTTTTAATTCTGCCGAGACAATTTATTTCCTGTTTCTTTCTAACATCAAGTATAGACTAATAAATAAAATTAAAAAAGTTCTTAAGATTAGTATACTTCTCAAAAAGACTGGACACGAATGAATGAACTTGAGAATGAGACTATAGTAAAAATTAAGCAGAACCACACGGGGCATCATAAAGTAAAAGAGAATCCTGAGATTCTTCTTTCTTTGGATGATTTTTTGTAACCTCAAACAACTGTAAAATTCTCTGACACAATAAGATTCTCACTCCTGACTTGACTGTATTCATGCATGTAAGTAGGTAGGTATAACACAAAGACTTGCCCTATCAAATATTAACTACTTACTAAAGTTATTTATTACATCAAATCATCATCATCACCACGTAAATACTTGTATAAACCTTAAAAATCCCTGACTGCAACTCAAGTCTCAATCCTTCCTCTAAGAAATCCTTTCAAAAAATGCATTTTACTTTCTTGAGGAAATTGTTTTTGCCCTAAAGATGACTTGATTTTACTGTATGATGTATAAAAAACTGCAGAAGAGTTTTTGTTACATTTAATTTCTGAAAATTGAAACTAAGTTAGACAAAGGCGGAAATACTGTTGAAATACTAAGCGGTTTTTAAAAACTTTTCATTTATAATTACCCAAACTTCCTATTGTTCCTGGCTGATAGAAAATAAATTAAAGTCAAACTGACTAACTGTCACTATTAGAAAAATATACTTAATTTAGTAAAATACAATATTCTACGGATGACAGGTTAAAATTCGGCAGCATTCTGACTAAAATCTGTAGTTATTGCATCTCTATCAGTGACTGAAGGTTAAACTAAAAGCCATAATTGCATAAACTGTCACATAGTTGTAGTATATTTAACTTTAGTCGATGTTTTTGCAACAAAACCTTAAAACAATGTTTTTGGTGACTTTAGAGAACAAAAAACAAACCAAGAAATGCCACCGACTTCCAATATCTCATTATGTGCCAGATTGAGCAAGTGTAAAGGCTAATAACATTTATATCAATGTAATTGAAGTCACAGTACAACGATAATATTTCCATGCATGACTGGAAATGCAGATACTTATCTTTAGTACTTTGACAATGACAGTACTTTCAGAGAACTATCATCCTACGTATCGGGTCTTGTCTGACTTTTTTAAAAAGAAAATTCAACTATATTGTTTGTCTTGGAAATCCCAAAATTTAAATTTAAGAATACTTTCGGTATCAATTTTCAGGTAAATGGTGTTTGAGCTGCATTTGCTCCTAGCAAATGATGGAAAGCGATGCCAACCTACGTGAGTAAGAAAGGACTCGGAAGTATTTTGAGACAATCTCCGGTCCTAAGATATATGGTATGAATAGCATAATTTGGTTAATAGGTAGGAGCAGTAGAACAGCGCAATAGTTTCCAAAGTCCCTAACGACCTCCTCAGTAAAAAAAAATGTACTAAAAATACTTTATACTTTCAAGGTTACCTTCTAAAAGAACGGTTGGGCTCAAAAATATCTGAGTAGCCCTGACTTACCTAAGAACCCATCAAAGTCAATCCCCTTATATTATTACAATCTGCTTCGGACATTTTAATCCCATTTAAAGTAAAAGCATATCAAAAATATTCACTTACCACTTAGAATGGGTGATAAATTAGCCCAAGTTGGAAAAGCGGATGTGAAGGAGAGAAGATGCAAAACGCCCCGAGAGAAGAAGTTAAAAAAATGAAAACAAAGATCTCTCGTCTCCTTGTTCCTCTTGGATATGATGATGATGATTGTTGATGATGTGAACAAAGAACACGAGTTTCCTATGAACTTTATAGCTTGTAAATGCAACAATTGGCAATTTTGAAGATCTCTTCTGCAATGCTCTCTGAGGTGGATAAAGAGATGAGCTCTCTTATACTAACCAAGTGTGGTTCTAGTTGGTTTTGGTTTGTTCACTGAGGAAAGGGGAATAATATGTAGGCTGCTGGACCTCACGGGATTCTCGGTCGGTCGGTCGGAAGAAGACCGGGGGGAAGTTGAGATGCTAATGAGGATGATGAGATGGGCAGGGATGATGGAAATTAGTTAGTTTACTTCTTAGTGGAATCTTCTTCTTCTTCTACGGAAATGGTTAGATTTTTGGTGGATTTAAAGTGTTTGTTGCTTGTGAAGGGGGTGAACGGACTTGAGTGGAATGTACTTTTTGTTACATTGAAAAATGCTTGAGAAAGCCTCCTCCTCGGGTTTTGTTCCCTCCGACAAGTAGAAGACAACGACGAAGACTAAGAGAGAGAGAGGAAGATAGGATTAGATGAGATGAGGGCGAAAAGGACAATCAAGATCTAAGTTTTAGTTAGTTTATCTTAAAGTATTTTGTGAGATTTTGTCTAAATAAATATGATCAAGACTTACTTTTTACTTCTCACTCAACAAACGGACAAACTGACACTAACTGCAAAACTGATGCTGATTTTCAACCAAGCTAACCAAGTCAGTCCCTAACAATGCTAGCTAACTTGCTAACTATGATAACACTGATCTGTTGTGGTGATGATGATATAATAATGGTGAGAATTCTAGAATAGTAGATGGGCTTTTTGTACTTACCAGGTAGCTGGTAGTTTGCTAGTAGACTGAATGAGTGATAATGGTTAACTCGTTGGTGATACTGGTGATAATAATAATAATAATGGGATGCTGGTGCTGATTTTTTATAAACATTTGGGATTTACAATGCATTATTCTGAGTTCTCATAAGTAGATTGTTTTGCCCCTACTGAAATTTCTATATAGGGGTTAGCTTAGGGTACAAAGAAAACTAACCTGGGTTGATTAGTATTAAAATGAGAAGTAATACTGATGTGTAATTGCTAGGATGAAAAGTTAAGTCACATTATTCATGGTATGGACAGGGGGTGTGATAATAAAATAAGACAAATTTTATACATTGCTTTTTCATTATAACTCCTGCCAAATTCTTAACTTCCCGAATTAAGCTTGTAGAAAGGTTAGGAGGTAAGAACATCTCTGGTTTTTAAAAAATACGTATAATTTACGTGCTACGAAAAGCAAGTATTATCAGATCAACTACGTTTTGATTTTTGTTTTTCATTGGAATTTCCCTTGCATTATTTCTGCAAAGAGGCTTATCTAGTTTCTAGGCGTTAAGTAAGTTGAATCAAATTCATGAAAATAGAAGGGAATCGGTAGCAATTCCAACTGATGTAATACGTTGGCTAGTGGAGCTAAAAAATTGTAAAAAGTAATCTAGTAGTTTGAACTTTGATGACTAATAACTGGACAAGAGTGTCCTGCGTCACAGTTATGCTAAATACCTTCTTAGAACAGACGAGTAACTCGATATTGTGGTGGTTTAGATAATATTGAATTAAAATTCTTTCCTTGGGTTCCAGGAAGGTGTGTGTGTGTAACTTGCAAACAACTAGAGTTGATGTGTGTCTGTAAAAGCATGTATTTGAAGGTTAAACAATCCAACTGTATAGGTGAAGGTGACAGGTATGTTGATTGCTTTTTAGTACTACGAAAGAACCGGATAACTGTTGCATGAATCACGTTAGAATCGTTTCGTAATTGAAAATGCAGGCCGAAATGAAGCCATTTTAAGAAGCATTAAGCAATAGGAAGGATTTAAAAATGGTAACTGGGCTACCTTAAAATATTAGCAGTTTTCTTTTTCAGAATTAATTTATGGGTTGGAAATCTTATTAACGAAAATCATGAGCCACCTGTCTTATTTAATGTCAATATAAACCCATACTTGGGTATACGGGTACATCAGATGAACTTTAAGTAATATTTATTGCACAGCGTCACATTCGTATGTTTGTATTTAAGCGAATCTGAACGGGGATGATGAAACTAACTGTGTGCATTTCTAAATATTGAACAGAACAGCTAGATGAGACAGAATCTAATACATAGATCTTGTCTATATTTATTCCACAAGGGACTTACTTCAATCTTTTTCCATCCCGTTTCCAATTCAAATTGTCTACTTAGAAGATAAAGTTTTTACAAAAATCCGAAATCAAAATTCCGAATATTTTGTATAAGTTGTATCATCATATTAGGACAAAAGTTTTATTGTTGTTCATGCGTTTATGGTAATACTTGAAAATGTGTATGTACTCGAACCGTACTATATACAAAATAGGAAACTCATTCTACTACTATCAGCCCCGTCGTATCCTTAACCTTATACTATATCATATTATACTTGTTTGTATAAAATTCATGGCCAGGGCAAACATTACCTACAAGCTATTCAAAATTGCAAGGACAGAAGACTTTTGGCAATTGTCAGTCTGTATGGTTTCTGCAGTCAATCATGAAAATTCGTGTGAATGTGTTTCGGAGTAAGTCGAAGCACTTGAGGTCCCCCACAGCCTACACATGCACACACATGTCTTTGAGTAGCTTAAGGCTAGTTCAGTCTGCTAGAATTAAAGAATTCAAATGCAGAGTTCAAATGCATACAATCAAGTCAATGGATTGACAGGAGAACATCGAAGCAGAATAAGTGGCAATGGAGATGATGATACTGCGATAGGATGGCAAGAATGGGGTAGATGGTCGCATCCGAAGTGTCCTTAGAGATTCCTTCTAACCAAAGTGATAGTAATCATGTTTCATATCACATTATTATTATTATTACCTACTTATGCTTACAGTTGGCGTAGAATGAGGTATGTTGTATGCATGGAACTTAACCATGCGTTGGGAGATCATCTCCAGCAGCTCTTTCCCTAGAGCTCCCAAGTGACATCGCCTACTTTAAACAAGGGATTGATAGCTCTCGTCTTCGTATTGGATCATTCTTTGTCTTTACAAGATCAAAATCCACGATATTTCAGTTTCAAATCAACAGCATCCCTGGTTTTGGTAGTTGTTCTTGTATCGTGCATGCTGATTCTAAAAGAGACATTCCAGTTTCCAAAGCACCTGCCATGTAAGGTTCTACATAGCTGGAGCATTGAACACGAGTAAGGAAGTACGAAACATGACATGCTTGGGTTAAACAAAACACCGCATGGTAAGTAACAACCCCAACGACCATCCGTATCACCACATCATAAGTAAGTTTCGCGTATTATACTGAAAGAAGAAATATATGAAAAATGTACATCTTCGTATCAAGCAAGTAAATAAATGCCTTAGGAGTAATATCTAGAAGAAAAACTGACAAGGGAAAAAAGTCGAAGCTGATTTGCATTGCAAAATTGAACTTTTTTCCCCTTCTTTTCAACTGTTTTGACTTTCTTCGTCTATTTTGGCCTTTCTTTACTGAAAGTATCTGAAAACCTATCTACTTTTCTATAATACACCTTGCTAAATACGAAAAGTGGCATATTGTATAGCATCTTAATGGTAATCTTATGCCAACCGATTTTGAGTTGAGCTTGAAAAGTTTTGAGGGGTGACTTGACTATAGGCAACAGTCAAGACCGATAGAGTCTTTAGGTTCTTTGAAGCTTATCCGAGGCCAAAATGACACAAGTGTTGCTTCATTATTTTGACACCTTTTGAACCGCCCCTGATCATGCGGATATATTAAGAACTTTTAAAAATCTCAGTCAGGATAAAAAAGCAATGATTAGATTACCCCTTGAGTTTGGAAATTCAAAAGGCTAAAACTGATATTGTTTCGTATAGGTGATCTTATATTATACTCTCTCGATGTAATGCCATATTATACTATACCAATCTACAGATACGCCTTGGATGGGCATTAAACTCCAGGCCAAGTCAATCATGTGCACTATAGAGTATAATGTATGATCTTGTGTCATCTCATCTCAATCTTTTTGTTTTTTTTATCATCAAGGAGTAGTTCAATCCCTTGTGTTATACAAGGTGAGAAATATTTTTATAAGTTCAGTTGTTTAGGATGTTTGCAATTTGCAAAATATTGAATTACAAATGTACTGTTCGGTAAAATGCATTTATGTAAAATTCTTGAGAAGTTGAACTGTTTCCCATGTAGATGATACTCGCATGATGAATAATTTGATTCATTAGTGTCGACGCAGAAAAGATAAAGAGCCTGCTTTGAAAACGTGAAGATGATCTTCTTGGAATCATTTCTGGCTGTCTGGGATTTGTTTTTCCTTCATTTGAAGAAATTTGCAAATCATTTCTAAGATTGAAATTTGCGATAGCTCAGCTTTTTAAATTACTATCTAAACTAATAAATCTTCGATGAAACTAAGCAAGATAAAAGCACAATAAAGTCAATATTTTTCAAATTTGAGTATTTTTGAGCAAACAATATTTTTTGCTCACAGTTTGATTGTAACATAGCTAATGATATTGAATGCTCATCCAAATAAGCATTTCTTTAAATTAAATTCGTTTGAATATTTTTTTATAATTTATGACAAATTTTTATCGCTAACCTGGGCACTGCGATGAAAAAAACTTCGCTAGAGAGAAATCAAACAAAGGATTTCATAGAGGTAGATGCTAAAAATGCAGTATGGTAGATAGTTCTGTGTATGGTAGTGGTAGCAGAGATTAATTAATTTTCAGAAATATATCTACTGCAGTGAAATCTTCATTAAGAACGGTATTTCGACATAATTTAGCTCACCTTGTCGGCTTCTTAGGAATTAAACATTTAAATATGATCAGTCTGTGCGTATCTATTAATTATCACTTTGACTAGTTTAGTTTTCATTACACTAGACGATGACGGCTATTTGGGTCTTTATACATAATTTTTGTGTAAATAACCTAATGATTATCTAATTTGTCAAGTTTGTATTCAACCCATGTAAAATTCAGGTACTGATTCTTATTTAATTAATTTAGACAAATGAAACGTTTAATAATGATTGAGTTTGCTTTTCTTTTGTTTATAAGGTATAATATTCTACGTCTGTTTTCATAAATAGATGAAGCAACAACCATTAATATAGAAAGTAGATTTTTAAAGCATATACAGTGAGTTGACACTTGTAATCAGTTGAAGGTTTTTTAAATTGAATTTTTATCTAGAATTAAAGTACTTAATTTATCTCGTATCTTTGGCCACTTGTTTTAGGTTAATGGAGAATAAATACGGACAAAGGAATCTTTTAGGAATGTGATGAGTCTAACTCCAATCATGCAATCAACACGACTCAGAAAGGATTTCAAGTACTCGTATCAGTATTTAGGACTATTTCTGAACATTGAACTTTTTTTTCTTTTTTAAAAACAATATTGTGTCTTTTTAAAAATAATAAATTATATTTTTTTGCTGAATAAAACCCCAGAAAACTAAAACCATCATAAACTCTTGTGCTTGCTTCGGAACAATATGCCAGGTATTTCTACAGTTCAAATCCCAACTTTGAACTCTTATACCTTCATTAGCTATTGCAAGTGTTTTAACAACAAAATGAACTTGTTCAATCTATTTTTTAAATAAATTACCCCTGAGAAATCTACAAATTCTTAGATGAAATTGTATTAAAATGGAAAAATTTAATCCCAATCAATAACATTCAATAATTTCATTCATTCAGTGGAGTAAGTGCTGAATTTAATGCGTCCTATAATCTCAAACTATTCATTTCTCTGCGAAATGAGCCAAATAAATAAGTTTTTAATATTCATGAATCATGATCCACTATTATGAAGTTGTTTCTTTCCGTGTTCGATTTAACGGTTGATCAGTAAAGCCAATTGGTATTAAAATATTTAAGTAATTTATGTGTTTTCCTCCTGCTGCTCATTGTATATACTATTGAGTTATTGCGTTGTGCCGATTATTCCAAAGCTTTTTAATCTATTTGATTAAAATCGGAAGGTCTTAAGAAATTTTATTATCATTTGAGATAGTAAACATCATTATGATTTAGTACGTAGTGTTTTGCATATAAGAAACCCCTTTCATTTGCATAGCATTCTACAGCATACAGTAGCGATCTAGTGATTGGAATTCTTGCCCTGCTTGATTGATTTTTCACCGAGGCGAGGGATACACAAAGCAAATAAATTACAACGAAATGTACACTCAAAGAGCTATGGCTAGGCCATACCGTTACTTTTTCGTTTTGTTACTTTCGTGAGAATCGAGAAACCACGTTCAAGCCACACCAATCAAACTGATTGAGTTAGCTAAATTATATTGAGCTACTATTTCTGTTCACGAAATTTCTGTTACGGGGCTTTTAGATTTTTAACTTGATGAAGATGAGTAAAAACCGTAGGCCCTCAAATAGGTTGCATTTCCATTCCTAGGGTCTTATAAATATAGCCAATTTCTTTACCTAGGTTTTAAATAACAAACATAGTCAAACTCCCTAATTATTTCTGTGTTGAATTTTATGGAACATCAATTCCTGAACAATTATCCTTTTAGCCCTTGCCACATTGAGTATGTGCCAATACTGAAAAACTATGCTAACAAAAGTATGTGATGTGATGATTTTTAGTTCATTTTGAGAATTCTTGAAATTCAATGCTATACCTACGAATGTATTCATGTTAGGCACTTTGATTAAAGGACCAAGTGACACAGTTGTACTGTGGATTGTAAATTTTTTGACATGACATCTAAGAAGCAATAAATGATTGGAACAATTTGTTTACATTTTAAATTACACGAGCTCTGTTTGTTACCTGTCTTGTATTGATTAGAGATGGAACATGATGATCAATAAAGACAATTCATTATCAAATAAACAGATCTTATATGATGAATTGATGGCACAACATAACAGTTTTTATCTAAAATGATGAGTTAGCTGTGAAACAAATTTTGGCACATTGAAATAACAAAACGCAATAATAAAGCCCATTCGTAATGTAAGGTAATGAAGGGTGAGTTAATTTTCTAACTAGCGTGATGCATTGTGTTAGTAGTGCATATTATGATGGCAAAGAAAAAATTTGCATAATCAAAAGGATGAATGAAATAAGATTGAGAACCGTTAACCACAGCGATCAGTTCCCTATTAAACATCATCATTTATAAGGAAAGACTATTCAATATGATGATGATGAGAATAATAATGATTGGATACATTTTTTTTTTAAACTTGAGGGGATGATGCACAATTGATAGTTCTGTAGTGATGTCGTACCTTTGCTATATTGCTATCTGCTATTTGCTATGCTATAAGGTGCTATAAAACATCCTTTATCTGTTCAGTAGAATTCAAATTGAACTGACACAGTGGACAGAGAACTAGAGAACAGCGTGAGAAAAATCATGTGCAGTTTAACTTCAACAAATTATAGGTGCTAATGTATCTGAAATGGTTCTTTCTATCACATTGGATATGAATTAGGTTAACTAAAGTGCTTACTTTTTGTTAAAGTTATTAAGGTACACAGGTACACGGTACACCTGGACGGATGCAGGTTACTTCCAAACGGATTTCAATTAGGTGGTAAAGTCCATATCAATACTTTTTTTTAAAGTCAATTAAGTTTCCTTTCTGGTCATAACCGAACACAAGGAATTGAGTTGATACAAAAGAATCCAAGTCTCAGTTGCCGAACGGTAAGCACGCCACACTCCCAATTGAATTCAGTCAACAACATCAAAATTTGGTCAATTAATCGTCATAAAAAATTGGATCGCGTAGTTTGAACCTCAATGTTCAATGGAAGCCAGCGAAAGAAAAAATTGTTGCTTGCCTTTTCCGTTTGATTAGTGAACAGAAGAACCTTGAAAAATTTTTGAATAGAAAAACTTCTTGAATACCCATGATATAGGCAAAACATTTTGTCAGACCTTCTGTAGAGTAAAAAGGCTTTTATGAAGCTCATGGTCAAAGTCCCTTCGGAAATCGAATTTCGATGACACGGTCATTTAGGCCGCAGAGCGTTTCTACCGAAGAAAGATTCAAATAAAGGTTCCAAGGATTCCAATTCTTGTGCTGCAATTACTGCAATACCAAAAAGTTTGAAGTTAATCGGATAGCAAAGGTAAAATCGGGTCAGACTGTCAGACGATAATCTGGTTGGAAACCCTCTTCGTAAAGTATTTTTAGAAATTTTGCTACTTACAACAATTATTTCGTGTCCGGGTTTGATTTCTTACTTCATCCCGAATAAGAGGTGTTTGTATTCTTCTAGTACGTTGGAAACACCTTCCCCAACTTCTGTAAGCTATTCCAAGCACCGCTAGGCTGGGCGAAGGACTCTAGTTGCATGGCAAGCTTGTCGTCATGAAAGGAGAATATCTTCAATGAAAATAACAACGAAGAATATCTACTGGAGTGTAATTGTTATTCTACACATTTGCTAAGCCTTTGATTGTTGTTGATAATAAACCATAGACTAAAGAAATTGTTAATAATAAGGATTATGGCTTGCATACCCACTGTGACCCACACTCAACTAACACTACATTTTTTAAATGAAGTAGGTAGGTTGGTACTCTTTCGAGTATTTTATTCCTTAATTTACAAAAGTTGTGAATGAAACAATTTAACAATGTGCTACTTGTCCGGGATTCGGAAATAAGTTCTTAAATATATTTTTTTATTTCGGTGACACGTCAAAATATTTTAGAGCTTTTCTTGACGGTTGTTCATCTCCTACAAGACATCAAGCCAGATAATAGACACTTGTCATGCCAGGAAGCTTGACAACTAGGTATCATTTAATGTCACAATGAAGTAAAATTTTGGAATTTAAGAAGTATTGTGCTTGACGTCATTAGTTTGACTGCAATAAGGACAAAATCTAAAGAAATCCAACTTGCATTAGTTGTGAAGTAGTTCTATTAATCCAGAGGTTTATGACTTGCTTTCATATTGATTTGAACGTTTTTCATCCGATTTATTGTACCCATGAATTCTTCAAAGCATTTATGATTTAGTAATCGACCATATTTATTTTTTCTTCTTTAAACATGACCTATGCGGTCGGCAAGAACCAAACTTTGCAATGAATTGTCATTTTAAAACTTCATCTGATGAAATTGATTTAAAAAAATGGATCAAATTATCCTACACTTCTATACTTTGGCAATCAATGTACAACAAGTTACATTTCTCCTGTTAACCGATTGCTGATTTTGTAACAGGTTTAAATTAGAATTTTATATTTCTGTTTGTTGCAGAGATTGAGACTATTGATCGATTGCCTTTGTTTTCTTTGTGCATTACCTGACTGAAATGTGGATAGAGTATATTATAGATGTAAATAATCTCAAGTATTTGTCACTAATGCTGTATGTATATATCAAATGCAATTTTAAACCTTTTCCAGTACGAGTTGGTGCAGACTACAAATAAATGCAGGTCGTTTTCGTTGGCTGACATTTTATTTGTTGAGAATTTTTAGGAACCACTGTCAATATAATCGGATTGGGTCAGTCTCGATCAAATGGATTTATGTGCGTAAGGATTTCCTAGAGGATCTGAGCCGATTTTCTCAATCGGTTAAAAAAGAGCAACCTAAAGTACCTGAAGTACGCACCCCCTTCCCCTTGTAAAAATAAGCTTGAATTGAGCTGAACTTTTCGATAAGAACTTTTTAAGCTCTGTATAAAGTGAAATTGCTCTGGATTTGCTTACTCGTTGTAACCTGAGATAGATTAGATGAGGTTTCCCAGTGCTATTGAACTAGGTAGACTCTTGTAAGTTGCAAGCCAGGGCATGTTGGAGACAGGTATTAATTGCCCCCAGAGATCTGTATGAGTGAAGGATAAGCGCAAATAGAAGTTAGTAATAGTAAGGTATTCCCACCTTGTCTTTTTATTTTGAGGGTTCAAAAAAGTTAGACTGAAGATGAGCCTGAACACCTTTGTCTGTTATATTTCATGAAAATAAACCTAATTTAAACTTAGTGGAGTTGGAGTCTAAATTTAAAGTTTTTCACAAATAGTGTTATTGACACGACTCTAACGTATCGTTTAAAAGAAATAGTAATAACTGCAAATTTGAAAAAATTAATATAAATGAAAAATGATTCCTACTGATCGCACTAACAAGTTCAGGACAAATTAATTTCTTTTGATTAAAAATGGAGAAAGGGTTTTTATTACATAAGACACAAGTGTCTCGCCTAATAGGAAAAAGAGATGGGAGAAAGTTTACCCAGTAACTGTCTAATGATAAAAATTAAGATCATACAGCCTTTGAATATTATTCAGTAATAAAAAAATTGAAAGAAGGATACAAATATGATAGCAATGATGACTCTGATGAGATAAGGACGTCGCCCGTCAGATACATAAATCCTCCCAAGCACAACTTACTGGATCCCGTCGTGTTTTTTGCATAATTTAATGCTTCAAATTTGTTAGAGGAGCATCAAATCAATGGTATATGTTGGAGAGAAGCAAAAAGTATACGGGTAAATATGTGAAGACTGGACGAAAAGGTGTAAAAAGGTTTACTAATTGTAACAGTAAAAATACAATATTATGTTTATATATAAATAGAGATGTGGCGTGGAAAAAAACAGGAGACTGGAGACATGAAAAGGACAAGTTCAATATTGATCTCACAAGCCTCTGAAGATCCAATAAAGAGAAACTTTGTCTAGAACCATCATCAACTTGTCATATCAAACTTTTTCTCGTGTTGATTGATCATTTTTATTTTAGAGAAAACAAAAGACAAGTTGTGCTCATCTTCAGTCTCTTTCGTGACGGAAGGCCAATGCAGTGCAATAACAGCAGTTAGAATACTTAGCATTGGGTGTAAGTCTGAAGACCCTGAAACCATTGTTTAAAAAGGCGATATTACAAAATTCATATTTATTGGAAAATAAATGTAGACTAGAGAAGCAACACATTTTATATAAAGATATGTTTGATGTCTGGATGTTTTTGGACCATTTGACACCGGAAAATAATCGCAAAAATGGGGTTTTATTTTGTAATCTAATGACCAGCAAGCTGATTAACACGCTAAACAGTTCTTAGTTGTATTTTTCCACATTTTCAAATATTTTTCTTATTCAAACAATTCAACTAAAGAATCGTTAATAGCCTTTTATTTTTAAAATGCTACTGGTTCAACACGTTTGGTTGGATTTTCTAAAGCAGTAATTTATAGACTAGCACAACAACCTAGGTTGAGCACAGAAATATAAAGACAAACCAAGTTCAAAATACTTCATAGTATACCAAACTCAATCCCTTTGATCTATACAGTTCTAAAGCTGAAGAAAGTATAATCGGTACGATTTTGTACTTAAAAATAACCTTTGGTCATTAATGGTCATAAGGATCTTCATGCTGATGACATGGCTACGGTTAGGTTGATTAAGGGGACAATTTTGAAATTTTGCAATCAGTGGTGAAAACTAAATTAAGTTTAAATGGCAAGTGATGTAAGGATAATTATGTTACGATTAATTGAAGAAAACCAAAGACTGAAGACAGTCTCCCTCTTCTTAAGTTACTTTGTTATTTCGACTTGCAAGACCTCGTTTTTAAAGCATGCGGTAAGTAAGTATTGACTTGTCTCATTTTGGAATACGTAACCGAATACAATCAAAACTTTAGTCTTAAATTCTTTTTTTACCAGCAATTAAATTTCTAATAGAGCTTCTTTATAATATTTTAAGCGTGGAGGCTGTAAATCAAAATCTATAATTAAGGTCGTTTTTGCATTCTGTTCCGTTCTGTTCAATGTTTAAGGCCATATCTGAGATAACAAGGAAAATCCACGTTGTTTCAACCTGGAAGACGGGAAAGATTACTAGAGAAATGTGATTATTGAAATCAGGATAATCACGAACTGACTAGATTTACTAGGATAGGACCAGAGAAGTAAAATGGACAAATTTAATATAGATTGGGAGAGGAATAGTAATCTGAATGGAATGCAATTGATATCCAAACCATTAAAGATAGCCCGCACTATCTACCCGGATTTTACTGCCAGTACCAAGTAGCATTTCATTTTCATCCCTCAGTGCATCTGCCACTTGCACTTTCTGCAATTCGAAACCTGAAGGGATTCAAACCCTTAACCTCAGAATTAGACATATGTTTGGTCTAACCCCAAAGCGTAAATGATTGTTCTTTTTGTATTATTATTTAATTATTATACACATCAAAATCATAGTCTATTGTGCTTTGACGAATTGTGATTTTTACGTCATTGGATGGAAATCTATGAAGAAGATTCCCATCTGTAAACCATCAGACAATAAAGCCATTATTATTACTAGCAATACGCAATGGCAAAAAGGCAAAAACTGTAACAAAACGTAACTAAATTTCAGCTTCACAGGTTTTTTTACTGCTTACATGTACATTTCCATACCATGTACCATCGTGACTTAAGGTTATTCATTCTGATCTGGATAAAGGATACGTATAGGTGTGTAGCTTTGATCCAAATGGTAAGCGTATCGCTTACGGGTGCTCGCAGCTTCCCCACACCCACGCCATCAGGTTGAATGATGTTCATGCATTTATGCTTTCACTCCGTCATATTTGATGTTGATGTAACGGCAAAGGGGGAAAACGAGGAGACCAACAGGAACTATCTGGATAGGTGTATCTAACTCCATTCTGCATCTCTGAAGAGACAATCATTTAGATCCTTAACACCAAGCCAGTCAGAGTGATAAATGTATTACATCTGATTCTGATGACAAATGAGCTTACGATTACTTAGGATCAGATCTGGAGACAAGTAAAATGGAAACTTTTGGGAAGAATGAATTGGGTAGAAAACAGTCCAATGATTTACACATGGCTAAAAATACATCATCTTTTTGAAGAATTCAACTCTCATACTGATTTCCACGTGTGCTGCTACTTCAAGGTTAAAGAATATTACTGCTTCAATATCAATAGAATTTAATATGATTGATTTTATGAACTTTTAAAGTATGCTTAATATTGGTATGATTAATTGAACTGAAATCATATTTGATGATCCAAATGTCACAAAGTTAGTTATTGATATTGTATCTGTTCATGATATTCATGATTTTTTTTAGATAAGGTGGCATTTGTTCCTAAGTTAGCGTGCATCTTGTGTATCCTTTTTTTTCAAAAAATGAACGTACCGAATCGCGATGATTTCATTGAGACGATTTTTGCCCAGTAGCAAATGAGCCAAGGGATGTTCGTAATAGACTTAATCAAGCCCCTGTAGGCTAGTGGATAGCGTGCCTTACTCTTGACTCAAAAGGTCGAGGGTTCGAATCTCCTACTTGGCTCGGTGTGTCCTTTTCCTTGGGGGCTTTAAGTACGGGGTAGGTGTCCTTGGTATCTGGGCTGTTCCTGGGTTTAATAGGTGGCCAACACGGGTTGGTAACCCTGCCAATGGACCTTTCTAGAGTCCCTTCTCTAGAAAATGAGTTGTGGCTGGGAGACCTGCTCTTAATTTGAGTAGAAGTCGTTAGCTATAAAGCGTATTTTAAGCATTTTAAGACTTGAGACTTGAGTAGATTTGAAACGTGTAAGTGCTGCTAAAGACTATCCTTATTCCGATTTCTGGTACAGTATTTTCATATCATTGTTAATACTGTATAATTTGTACTTATAAAATTAATATAAATTTAAATATTTTGAATTTACTGAAATTCAATTTCAGAGATCTTCCTCCCAGGAAGATATCTGAAGCGTTTTAAGTAATAAATCTCAACTTCTCCAATATCTAAAAGTATTCCAACCCTTCATTAATTGGTTTTACTTTTTCAAAGCGAAAACTATTCAAATATACAATAAATGTTGTTGATCACACTCAATCAACAGTCGCGTAGGTGGTTTTTTGGCTTTCTTTAAAGCATACACAAGAAACTGGATCAAAAACAACAAATTCCATTACATTTAGCTCACACATTCAAATCCTAAAAATTGGGTCTCTTTGTTCCTTTTCTCATATATTTACTTTCCTTGAGTATAAAATGATACTCTTTACAGCTTCAGTTTTTATACTGGTAAGTTAAGACGCAAATACCAAGTAAATACTTATCCGTAGCAAATAAACTCGTATTTCTAGAGGAATACCGATTAATTAAAACAAATAAATAATTATCTAAAACAAAGAATTACTTATTAAATCGTAAATAACGTTTCTTTTGTTTCCAGAATTTCCAAAGAAACCGACGGTTTTTTAAAATGAGAAAATCAGAAAAATATTTGTTGTTAAAAGATCTTGTACAATAAAGACAGTTAAACTCATCTTAAGCCAGTCTTGATTGATGTGGAAAAAACAAAAATGCTCACTTTCATTTAAAACTTCAAATACCCCAAAAGCTTATACGTATTTGTCACACTCACAATGTAACCACACACTATGTAAAGCTGCTAACAGTTTCTCCTGTGTATTTATTTGTTATTATAACCGATAAAGATTTTTGAGTACCTCTTTCATCTCGGAAAAAGTCTACAAATGTGGAAAACACCAGCATCTATGTTACAAGTACTTGAGACCGACAAAAAATCAAGTTTTAGCATTTTCCAATAAAGTAAGGCAAATTACAGTCTTCAGGATGTTGTGAAAAAACCGTAAATAGACCTAGTTAGCTTTAAATGTCCACCTGAACCTCTGAGCTCGGACTGTTGGGCTATTAAACTTACACCGGGTTAAACTAAAAACTAAAAGTGTCTAAATTAAACTAAAACCGGGCTTACACAACAATTTTTAATTACTTGACTCCTAAATGAAAAAGGAAGTTTGACCAATTTTCATATACTGTAATTAGATTATGACTTGTAACATGTGCAAGCAAAGATAGCCGATCTCATTACACTACACACTTTTCCTGTGCTGATTTTCGATTTGATTTTGTATTCAGTATATTGGATGTTGCATAAATAGAACAAGATGAATAGATGATAGAATAATGTGAGATTTGAGATAGTGTGTAGATGAATGAGCTATATACTAATAAAACATACTAATGTGGTGGCACAAAAGACAGCTTGTTGAACAGAGAGAAGTAGAAAGCATTTAAAGGAAATGAAAGAAACTCCCAGAAGACTCACCGTTTCTCCTCCTTTTCCTTTACTTTCTTTACTTTTTAACTGAGCTCATTCTTACCTCTTCTCAGTTAATACTTACCTTCCTTCTCATTCCTCTGAGTTTTGTCCTTTCCTTCCTACAAGATCTAAATAAAAAGAATGCCGGTGGTGGTTCAAGTAGTTATTTTTCTGATGGTGGTGGCTAACGATGATGGTTCGGTTAGTCAAAGACCTTAAAAGCGAAACAATTTATTGAAACTTGGATTTACTTTAAAGAAAAGGAGAAACGAAGACACTGTACAGTTTCTTAATTGTCAGTACCTATTCATTTTGTAGTAAACTGCTCTAGTTTATTTTCCTCCCTACTTCCCATTATTATGTCCATATCTCATTATACAGTATAATAGGCTGATACTCATAGTGAATGTGTGTTGCATTTGTATTATTTCTACTTTATTTTGTAGCGTTTTGTATACTTTCAAGTATCATTTCACTTGGTAGCACTGTTGTGGAGAAATTTGGCAGAAGGTACAGGAAAATAATACATAAACAATAAGGATGCTGAGAAAGCCTTCTCTTTTAGCCACAAAACATTCATTCTTATAAAGTAGATTTACTTCAAAAACAAAGTAACCTAGTTGAGAGTAGTTACCTTACTGAATTCATTTTCTTATATAAACGAGAAATTTCAGGTGGGCAGAAGCTAAAGGATGAAGTTAGTAGAGAATCTCCATCCGATTTTTAGAGTTTGGATTTTGGATTTACTACAAAAAGCCTTTCCCATCTATCTTCACGGGGAAAGGTTGTAATAGTATAGTATTGGTATTCCGTCACGTATTTGGGCAGAAGTGTACCGCCTTGGAAAACTATAGGTATCCAATATGGACTTTTTAAAGTTACTTTAAGCCTAGCGTTCAAAAGTTTTGTGTTAAATCCAGATAGCAGTAAGTTGAACTATATTAGGATAAGGAAGGACCAAGTTAGATTTAGGTTTGGATAAGGAGGTAATGATGCAAAGTAGACAAAATTTTTCATGCGTAAAAGTTACATAAGTAAGAAGCCTAGTATTAAACTTTAAAAAAGTTGTATCTTTTCAACAATATCAAGAAAACTTTCACTTTTGTAAAACATGGTACTAGGTTTATAAACAATCCTTACACTTACGATAGTAGTAGCTGGCTTTGAGTAACCTATTTTAAAGGAAATAAATAAGGGTTGGATAGACACACCTATTTGTTGCATTTGGCTTAATTGCTCTTGTCAGTTGTCGACGTTCATAGGATATCTGTGGATTTTCGATGAAGATAGGAACAGACATCAAATCATGATCCCGTGGAGGGCAATAAAACAGTCTGTGGAACCACACTGCCCACGCTACTACTTGCGATTTTATGGTATTCAATATGATTTAAAAGGATGGTGGAGAAGGGTTGAAATTGTTATGGAAAAAGGTAATGGCATACCTGCAGACACTTTAAATGTCCTGTACGTTAAAAATATTGCAGATTTACAGTTTGTACGCAAGTAAACATGTAGTACTTTTAAAGTAATGTAGGTTCCAAGATGTAAAAGCTTTCACTCAAGAAAAAATATGTACTTTTAGACTTCCAGTGCATCCTCTAAAAGTTTTAAATTATGATAAGATTTGTACAATTCAAAGTAAAAGGGCAGACAATTTTATGTATAATTTCAAATGAATTAAAAAATGGGGCTGTTAGTAAACCTTTTATCTTGTATGTCTACCTTGCTTATATTAAAAATCTATTTTAAGATTTCTTTTTCAGAATTTCGTAAATAACAAGGACGTCTCAAGAACCTGCAGAATATCTTAAAAGTGTAACAAAGGGCTGAATATACTGGTACTTTTCTTCCTATATGAACTACTAATCTCTTTCTAAGATTAGAAAGGATTTCATTAATGTATAAAATCCTTGTCTCATATTGATTAAGAAATAAACATTTATGAGTTCCTAATGCTAACGTGCTTAGCACTCAGTACACAAGGCTCACTTCTTTACTTACGCATGAGACGATCTGGTTCTGCAAGATGGTAAAGAAATCCATAAATACTTCGTATGTTTCGGTAACTACTGGGTTGGATCATTTTGTTAATAATACTAATAATTAGGCACATGGTTGAACTTTGGTATTCAAGTAAAACTATAAAATTTAGATTATACATCTAATAGTTCATAAGGGTGTACTTTAATTTCAGCTAATAAAATGCACGAGTACTGAGAAAGCCTGCTGGTTCATTACTTAACAACATCTGAAATCATTTTTTGTTTAGACCCTCGATTCAAGTTGTTTTCAAGATGTATCCTTGAAAAAATTGTGCGTTCAACTGTAAACGAGAATACTGAAAAAGCCAGGAAAATACCAATGAAATACCTGGGGAAGGGAGCTGCATTAAAAATTTACGCCTCATTAATATAGTTATACTACTTTGTATTATACCTGTGGTTTGAATGCGTATTATCCTAAGTACTCTAAAGCCCAGAATAATATTTCAAGGGCAAAAAAATGAAAGAATGAAAAAGTATGAAAAGAACAAGAACAAAAACCATTAAAACTAGGCTTAAACTAAATCTACCAGTTGGACCAACAAATAGATTCAATTTAAAATTAAGAGAAGGATACATTTACGTATTTTATTTCCAAAAAATGGGCAATTTTATGAATATAGATATATATACATAAACTACAATGATTAGGCCTGTACTATCTAAGTAATGATAATAACAACAGGTAAGGGAAAGTACTTTTGGGTGAAAGTGAAAAGGGAAAGGAAACTAAAGGGTTGGCTTTGGCTTCAAGACTATGAACACAGTTGCTGAGAGCTGTGGGTTTGCTTTCTCTTCAATTTGTACCATTTTCATATTATGAATACCATGATCATCAGTACAGAAGCCTGCACCACCACAACCAATGTTATTTCACATTTGGACTGTCGACTACCACCCGTGAGGGATAGACCATCGTGGTGGTTGGTGGTACTGGAATAGAAGTACCACTGACAGTTAGTATCCGAATCTGGAAGGGAAGTCAACTCGTACTCTTTCAGTCGCTCAGAGTGAGCCAAGGTATATCCAACTGAACCGTCTCAGTCTTAGTTCAAGTCAAGAAATAAAGTAGCTTCTACAACTCGCTGAACATCTCCTTTTTAAAGTCTTGTAATATGTCAATGAACACTTCAGTCTCAATCCTGAGCTTCTCCCTTACCCATCTAACTCTAATCTAATAACAATAATCTACAATCAGAGACACTTGTCATTTTTCCTTTATAGCTACTTCCAAGTAGTATTTTTTGTTGGAGTAGCAGAATAATTATTATGAAAGATAAGCAAACCCCTGATAGCAATAGTAGTAGCGGTAATAACAGTAACAGTGGCAGTAGTGGAGGAATAGCGTCCTCAATTTTATTCAGTTTTGACGGTAGGTCATCATCTTCAAATAGTAGCAGTAGTAGTACTTCTGGGAATAATAGCAGAGCAATGACCACTTCTGCATCAGGGACAACAATAAGTGTAAATAATACTTCTGGAAGTAGTACCAGTAGTATTAGCAGCAGTAGCAGTACTACTAGTAGTACTGGAAGTGGCAAAGGTGGTAAAGGTACTGGGACGAAAAGCACAAGCAGTACGAGCTCCTACAGTCCCATTAGCACCCTTCTGAACGCTCTCAGTGGGGCTGCTTCCTCTGGGTTCTCTATTGTAGGTGGTGGAAGTGGTTCAAGTGGTAGTTTTAGCATCGGTGGGGGAGGCAGTTCTTCAAAATCGTCTCAGAATCCCCCTCCCGGAAAGTCTTCGGGTAGCCCTTCCCCATCTCCAAGTAAAAGTAGTAGTTATTCCCCTAAAACTACTTCTTCACCGGATGCGAGACGTTTTTCAACCTCATCAGAACAGAATCACATTCAGTCAAACAATCATAAGGGTAGAAAAAGTTCCCTTTTATCAAATACTGCTGAAGGGGTTGGCGGTGATGGGTTGATCTCAAGTAAGACATCTGGACCTGTTCCTCAGGTTCAGGGGATCTCTGCTCCTGAAAATGATTCTAAATGTACCTTCTTTAACACTCTTCAATCCCAGCAGAATACCACTAATCATAATACTAACATTTGCCCATTCGGAGTTCAAATAGATGATCTTAACAACAAAGGAACAAATGCTGGTAGCGTCATCCAGAGCACTCAAACTGAGACATCAATAACAGTAACAACAGCAAAATCCCCAGCAGTCAGTCCATCAAGTGGTCAACATGGGTTGAAGAAGCCGATCAAATTGAAGAATCATTGCGGTCTGGCTGTTGATTATTATGACTCTCTTCACTACAAAAACTCTTCACAAGGAGCTGCACAGGTAAGCTTGAACTTGTATGATTTACTTTTTGTTGCTTGTAACATTATCTTGATTTGATAACATTTGAATGCATTTCTATATTCATGCCTATATTTATTTTTGAAAGAGGTTCGTTACAATTTTAGACCAAAACAAAACACACCAGCATTGCATTGTATTATACAAGCAATCATCTATTTTGCTAATAACAACAATTCGTAAAAGCCAAACAGCCTAACTAAAGCAAGAGGAAAAATCGTAAAGAGAGAAAGTCATGATTGTAAGTTAAGGGTCTTACCACCACCATTACTCTACCACCTCAGCTCTCTGAAATTGGGGTGTAAAGAGTCTAAAACTCTTCACCGACTTTTGTCCTTACATAGGACTTTCACCATCTTCAATGATCAACTACTTTTATGGTCAAGCATCAAGTGGAAAATGAGGTTGACGCAATGTTCTCTTACATCTTGTATTAGTCCACTGGTCTGTCATTCCAGAATACAAGATTCTTTCTACATGCTTCATACATGGTAGATAATACTCAATCATAGGCTTATTCAAAAATCCCATGCTAGATTTATGTCATTTATTAATTAGAAAATTTCAGTTTGACACATCATCTTCAAAATAGATGATAAGACTTCAGAGTAATATTTCATTGAGGATAAATATCACTAACCTAATTTGAAGGTCTGGCTTAAGTACCCTTAAAATATCAACCTTCTCTTTGCCAAAAGCAGATGGACCATCATTTTATTAAGAAACTTCCAATCTTTTATCCAACTTGTCAAAATGTTGTTCTAAATCTTTTAAAAAAACAGCAAATGATTTAAGAACACCACCTAACAAGTATAGATAAAGAGATAGCCTATTCAGTTCTTGTAGCAGTACTCATGTAGAAAGATACCTTACAGGGAAAAAAATAAAAGTTTTTCTTTGATACATTTTCCATGAAGAAAAAAAATGAGATGAGGTGTTAAGGTGATGATGTGATGTGAATGAATGGAGGAGAGCCAAAAAGAAGAAGGAAAATAAATAACGAGACAAACTTTTTCACAGTTTTTCTTAAGATCAGAGATGTATCTATCTGTAAATAAATATCTTGTCGGCTTCCTTGCTTTCGTATTCCATTGCATTAGGTGTGTGTGTGTGTGTGTAACTTGTATATCTGTCTATTTGTTAGCAGAAGACACACACTATCCACACAAGTAGTAGTAGTGAACTAGTCAAACAAATACAGAGACATTTCACTTTTCTATTCGAAGAAAACATAAGAAGCTTGCATGGGAATTGGGATCTTTTTGCTGTGTTCATCTAGTTGTGGTTGTGGTAATAACTTGGATGCATCTTCATTCCAGAGGAAGTCAGCACCTTGTGGTGAAGAAAGGCAAAAGAATATAGATAACTAGATCATAGAATGCTAAGAAGAAGACTAGAACCAATAGTAGAAATAATAGAATGGATAGTGTATTAGTAGAAGCATGTACATATTTTGTTTTTAGAGTGATTGAACAACGAATAACTATTTATCATCAAATCTCACATTACCTTGTAAAAGCTTTCTTTCCTTTCACTTGTCATCATCACATAAATTTATTCATTTTTACTAAACTGAGTGTTAACAACTCTCATGAGATGGATTGTAGAAGAGAATGGATTAAAAATAATGTAATTATTATATTTGCAAAGGAAGTATTATTATTGATGCAAGATGTGAAAAGGTTTATACCTCTGTGACAGAGGTAAATTTATTACGAAAAATTAAAAGGAATTAAGACAAGTTGGAAAAAACTTCTGCATTTGAATAGACGTCGGGTCGAGATGGAAATTGAGCACGAATTCCATGCAAAAATAATGCAATGGAATCATTTAATAATGTAGAAATGCAGTTATAATCGTGTAGGAAAAAGAGGCATATTGAAACAAAAGTCAATTGGTGAGTATATGGATTAATATTCTGTATCTGTCCACTATGATGTATAAAGAGGGTTGTGGAATTGTGGTAATAACTCGTGTTGTTGTTTCGATCACGATCCACCGAACCATCCCTTCGGGTAGGTCAAAGCTTTTAATTAACTAATTGCAAGCAATTAGTAGAAATTAGGAGAGACCGTAAAAGTCTAGGATCTTTACACACATTGGACAAGGAAAGAGAGTTGGTGAGTGAAATTGAGTTGTAGTTTGGTGGAATGTGAGAAAGCGAAGGAATTCAAGAAGACAAGTAACCAGTTGTAGGTAGTAGGGGTTCCCTGCCACTTACAATCAACACTAAACTTCCTTTACAACTAAACTTCATAATCTATTGGAATGGGATTGGATTGCTGAATTTGTCTATCTTTTGTCTTTACGGCATAGGAATGAGAATGAATTCTGGTCAGGCAGTCAAGCTGGGATCAGGAGAAAGCTACCTTGCCACCAAGGTACCCCATGGTATCTGATAGGTATTAAAACTCTAAATTTGTCCCACAGAATACTTGTGTCACTCATGTGTGTGGGGGCTTGTGTACTCGTAAAAGTGAAGGTAGGGAAGTAGTAGCACAGTACCTTAAAAATTGGATTCAGTTATTAGTAGAGATACTTGTTTGCACTTCCTTTGACCAATGTACTCACTTTGGTGAAAATAAGTAGATAAGTAAAGATCTCTGGAGTTGAATCAGAAAGTGAACACGAACTTTTTCCATCAGAAAAAACGAACAAATATTACATGTATGTTGCAGGCTGGATCGGTTGCACTCGTTTTCGGTTTACGGCTGTTTCCAGTAGATAATTAAAGTTTTCCTGTATACATTTTTTGATTACGGCTAAATTTTTTTAAATCAAATTTTTTGCATTGATTACCGTTTTGTCTAGTTTATGTCTTAATTTTTTTAAATTTTTACTTCGTTCGCTTCGTTTACTTGTTTTTCATCAGACTATTCCATACTTCAGTGGACCACATTATAGTAGTAAGCTGGATATAATTTTTGGACCTGTTCCACTTTACACTTTTCCATTCCATTACAAAGGTAACTCTCATCTTTTATAAATTTTCTGATCTATATGAACACACAGGATACAACCTACCTGAAAATTAACAAAAATTACATTTCATTTGAAACAAAATTTACAGCATGAAAATGGAAAGTACTCTCAAGATTGCATCGATGTTTCGATGAAACAGGCTGCTGAGTCGTTTTTGTCCCTGATCTGATTCTGTTCTGGTAGAAGAATTGTCTAAATGTAGAATGTGATAGTAAAACGAGACAAATAGGGAGATTCCATTTGAAGGAATACATAATATAATAATACAGGATTGTCCGGGCCTTCAATACCATGTCTGATACGAATGGTGATGCGGGTGTAAGTCAAACTCATTTCGGTGAAAGTGCGCCAACAAATCCTTATCTTTCGTCACCCCATTCTAAAAAAATACCTATCGACTCTATCGAGCTCATCTTCCACCACGGCGAGAATGAGAGAGAAAGTACGAAAGACTCTTTTCTTTTGTCCACTGTCAAGTAGACTGATGTAAGGTATTTCAAAATGCTGAAGTTATGTCGTACACGGCAGTAGTACTAGTACAACCGTTCGATATAAGGGGCATGGGAAATATACAGACTTAGAAAGGTCAGTTTTAAAGTCATCCTGAAGACTTAAGTTTGTATATACGTGTTCAGTGGCGATAAAGAACCGGGATCAGTGTCAGATAATAATACGATCCATTTCTAGAGCATTACCAATTCCTTTTTGAGGAATTTCCTCAGTATCCTCTCCTTGTCGATTTATCTATGCATGGTTACTTCATTTCAGATGAAACTTTCCTTGTCAGTAAAACGATGATTTCCTCATATGAACGTCAATGAATTTGTTTGCATTTATTTGTTGTAATTTCAATTTGAAAATAAAAGGCAAGGGTTAAAGAGTTGTTACAGTTTTGATTGCTGTGTATTACGCTGTCTGAAAGTATGCTTTAAGTAGAAAGCAATATAGATTTTTCTCATATAGTTTTAAATATGGAATAGGACGTTAATTAGGATTCTTCTTTGCTTAAACCGTATGAGAGAGTGACTTTACATTTGAGATTGTCTTTTTGTTTCAAGCTTTGCTCTTGAATTTAGGCTAATCTAAAACCTTAGGATGTAATATGCAAATGAAGAAACTTATTTGAATGCGTGAGGCTGAAAACACATTTAATTGACACAAATTTTATATGCGTTGGTGAATGTGATTGGTGAAAGTTCAGATTCATTATATGGTGCGATGTAAAGGCTTAACCGAAGATTCTTTGAGAATTGAAGATATCAAGCAGAGTAAAATTTAATTAGTCATATTTGAATTTTAGGGACGAATAAGGTTCATAAATTCAATCATGCGAACTCTCATCGTTTATTATCGGATCTTTAAATTCATACGTTACGTTATAAAGTAGTCAAAAGTTTGACGCATTTACACATGGTTTTGTACCTCTTGGAATGAACGTTTGTAACTCACCGAATCTCGATAAAATGTTCTTTCTGCGAGTTTGAACTGGAGTGCTGCCAGTGTTAACTTCATTGGGGTGGCTGAGGAGGTCCTTGGTTTTCCCTTTTCGTTTGATGACACAATTAGTTCAAGGTTGATAATTATAATGATAATCCCCATGAGTAAACTTTTGTAAAGAATGAAGCTATAAAATTTTGCCAAAGAAGTTTACAAATGTTTTTCTCCTCCTTTTTACTTTCAGCACTAATTCGATTTTCATTCCTTGTTTCTCAGCATCTCAACTCCAAGTAGACTCGATTTCTAAGTTTCAAAAGTTTTTTCAGATTTTTCTTGGGAGGGGTTGGGGGGATGAGGAATCACAAGCATAGGCGGTAGGTCTCTTGAGATGATACCTTACTTGTTTACTTCATTGTATGAATTCTTTAGATGAGGTCAATCTTTACAAGAAGGCTTAGTGCATAAGAGGAAGATGGAATAGAAACGTCGTATGGGGTTAGAAACACATAGTACTATTACTTTGTTCACTTTCTTGACATAATATTAATTCAATTCATCTCCAGCCTACCATCACTATCCTTTTTTGTCTCCTTTATTCACTTCTCTAATTAATTACCATCTTGATGAAACATTTCAGTAAGGAGGTACCTCATGCAAAATACAATGAGCTTTATTCCTGAAGCCGTTGTGAAGCAAAAACTGGATGGCTCAAAAACAAATTCCTTGATGATAGCTAAGGTATTGTTTTAGTGAAAGTATGATTCTTTGATGAGTTTTAAGTAACAATATGTGCGACGCTTTTAATAACGTAGTAATTTCTAATAAAATTCTACTACAATTTAAAATAGCTAAACAGTTAATGCGTCCAATGTACTATACAATACAACCACACAATTCATACACTTCTACAATCAGACTTTTTAATTTCATTTCCTGATTCTTAACTGTTTGCAATTGCAAATTGACAAGCACTTAATAAATTAAAAACTAGTATTGCAAAAATAGACTGAAAGATTTTACCATAAATTTGCATAAAAAAAGGTTCAACTGCAGCAATAGCGTGTTTGCATTTACACTTAATTACAGACACTGTAGTTGATATTTTGTTCATTATTTTTATGAAATAAAAAAGTAAGGTATATAGAGTCACCAAGGTCTACTTGTCCGTATTATTAACTAAGGTTAAGCAGCTCAAAGAAATAATCACTATGGACTTAACAGTCAGTGATATTTGTTATATGACATATAAAGTAACATGGTCCATTATCTCTTAAATGGAAAGTATCTTGTTGCAAAAGCACCACAAACCCATGAATATGGCAATAACACATTATGGGTTCTTTTATCTACGAAAGTAGTGCGAGTGAGGGGTCCAAGAGCATAACGAAAAACCAGTAGTAGATACTTACCAAAAGTATGTTGAGTTAGTCACGGTGACATTTTGAGGGTGAAAGCCTTTTCCTTTTTCCTTGTTAGTATGGTATATTATATTCAGTACTTGAAATTTAGAACGTATTTACCTGCTGTAGTATACAAATTGGTGGTATTAGATAGGAGGAATAGATGCAAGACACTTTGATAGAAATGAAATGATACGAGAGTGATTTGGTTACGGCTCAAGGCTCAAAGGGCTTCTATCTAAAGTTCTACGTAAAAGCATCCATCTCTTATGGTTTGGTTTAGTGGTCTTGAGACAGTTCTGACCTCACTGAGAAACTTACCTCATTCCTTTAAATCTTATGTTATGTTATATTCTGCTTCACTTTACTTGGTTGTTTTGTACAAACTTACAAATACACATCAGGTAGATACATTAAAAAGGTTCGTAAAAACAAATTAACTTATTTTGGTTGACATTTCCAGGTGAAATTAATAAACAGTTCCTTCTTCATGTCACAATATTCATACATTTTGGTGTGGTAGTGGTGGATGTATGTGTTTAATAGTTCAGGCTCATCTTAATAAGTTATATTTGCTTCAATCACACTACGTGTCATAAAATACGTTAAAACGACGATACGGAAATACTTCAAACTTCTATTCGATGCCAGTATAATATAATAGTAACCTAGTTAAAAGTGTAATTCATCAGCATTAAATACATTCCATTTGCCTTAGAGGTGCAAAATACTAGGATGATTAGTAACGACTTGTTTAGCATAAAGCTTTTAGAGCTTTAAATAAATAAATAAAGAGTTTCATTACATCTTTTGATTAGTGATTCTAATTTGAATGCTGTTTTAATTAAGTGTATAAACAGATTTTGAGTAAACACTCTGAAGAACCTACGCAATTTTCACTATAAAGAAATGATTGGACTGTCAACTTGATGATTTTGTAGATATCGACGAACAAAGGAACGGGACTAGCTGGTAGGGACTTGTGCGAAGGTAGGAAGTAGAAAGGAGATAGTTTCCAGTTGTTGTGTCACATTTCCCATGATACCCAATATATGTACAATTACTTTCAGTAAAACGATAACAAAATATCAAAATACTCTTTCTATCTACTTAAATGCCTATCACTCGTTCCACACTGTATAGAATAATGCAATAAAATAGAAGCAATGAATTACTTCCCCAAATATTACAGGAAGAACGCAAAACTGAGAAGTGACGCTTTGAAAACGTGTTTGAGTCTTTTTTAAAGTAATTTTATTTATTTCTATTGGTCTCTTATATGCTTTATAGAACTTTTATGTAGGCAATTGAATTTCTTATATCACTCGAGTTTTGCGTCATTTAAGCACTACATTTGACACTTCCTAAATTTTACGTCACTAATCATACATCATCACCATACGCTAGCCTTGGTACTCCTTACGATTACTAAAGTGCGACTCAAAGCAATGGCGGATCTTCCATATCAAGGTCAAGCTCGAGCCGGATATCGGAAGAATCGGATACGTTAGTTTTATGGTATAAAATATTCAGAGATTTAGATTTTTAAGTGCTCTGAAACATAGGTTAGTTATTAAATCCATTAGATAGTCAGTTGAGTACTGTGTGACAACTTAATTTGAAGGAACTAACTAACAAGGATTGACTTTATGAATGATTATTGAGATATATGTGTTATAGATCATAACAGGAGGGTATCTGGGCTTGTAGTATTTAGCCTTTACTATCCTCTTGTTCTTTACAAAAGGTGATAATAACAATTTGGAAATGTACTTAACCATGTCTCACCGTTTGCTGTTACTTTTCCTATCTGCAAGGGAATTCTCTCTGGTGGGTGATATTACATTTATGATCTGCAGCAGTTGTTACACAGCCAAATCTCATGCAAATTTTATGCCACATTAAAAACAAAAAAGCATTGATGTTTTTGGTTTTCAAGCAAAACTAGTCAGAGAAATTATTAAAAATGCAAGTATGCTCCTAAGTAAATTCAGCGAACGAACTCTTTATATGTTAATCGTATAGAGAAATCTACACAAAACGCATGCAAATCTATCGTTTGCTAGAGTCATGCTAAAATGTTTAAAATGGTTCCATCGGATACAGAATTGTTAAGCCTTGTTTTAAAATATGTTGTTAATACTATCCGTTGTTGATCTTAATGTAGTTGATGAAGTTCGGAATACTTTACCAGGAATTGTTTAAAATCTTGAACAATTTTATGCAAACGGTTAAAATAGCATTTTAAACTGTTTGTACTAGAAGTATTGAACTAGCTAATAACTTCGTATTAGAAAATACTAGGCCACTACTATAATATCTAGTTGAAGAAGTTGTCCGTTTTTTAACCAGGAATAATTTTTGTTGCGCTGCAACTTTCAACGCATGCACAATTTGAAGTTTATTTTGGGGTCAGACAGATTTTAGAGCCTGGAGGTTACGAAGCCCTTAACTTAAATGAATATGTGATGCAGCAAACGTCAATAATATCCCGTCAAGCCCGGAGTTCTTTTCTCTGACTTCAACCTTGCATTTTTTAATCATTTCGCTTATTAGCATTTTAGATGTTTGGTTTTCCATTTAGTAAGACGATTACGTAGATCTAGGCAATTTCAATGTCCTACCCTTTTTCAAATGTCATTTAAGACTTGCATCTTAAGTTTGTTTTGTATCAAATCGATCTTTGATCTTAATATCGGCGTTTTTGTGGAGTAGATAATGTTTTCTGTTTCAGAAATTAGAAAACAAGAAAGGACTCACAATGAAAAAAAATGCCTTGACAAATTTAGGTATAATTCCAAAGAGTTCTGAAGAATAAAGATGACCCTCCTCATTATTTGTAGTAGAAATCTTTACGTAATGTCTCACCTCATGTAGTAGGTAATATAAATCATAAATCATACAGAGGTTCTATTATAGTAGATAACTATAAAGTATTTATCATATTAGGGACATCCCTTGTAAAATATCACAATTGTTTTAGCGAGTACATATTAACAATACCTAAAGAGTAAAAATGCATTTAAACTTGAAATGTGAAAATCAACAATTCCATTCTTATCAGTACTCCGATCCGGAGTAGTATGGATGGATCTCATGGCCACAACTACAGTACGAAATCATAATAAATAATTATTATGTCAACGATTTTATCAAAGTTATTCAGTACTTTCAGATGTTTCAGTTATCTTTCCAATCAGACCAGAAACGTGCCGATTGCACTTCTCAACTCACAATTTCCATCAAAAACGGCAATCAGTAATGGTTTCTACTGCAGTGTGTCAGTAGTGGAGTCCCGATTCAGTACTACATAATATTTATACTTCTATTAAATTATTTACTTTTTTCACATTATTGTGAAACAAGTCTGTTAAAGACCTCCACTTAACCTGCTGTGTCATTTTATATCGATACTTCATTATCGCTCACAAAAAATGACACACACACATAGGCCTAAATAAGTTGGAGTTTAATTATATTCTGTGAGACGATCCTTGAGCATTTATTAAGCATTGATTGTTATATTCAAACTAATAAACTAAAAAGCAAGTAAAATAATGAACCTCTGTTTCGAAAAGGTCCAAACTTTAAAAAAGTCCTAAACCAGGGACTTTTTTTGGAAAACTATTTCTCAGTACTAATTGAGCTTACAGTTGATTGTACAAAGTTCATAATGAGCTCTTTGACAAACGGGCATGGAAAGCCAGAAAGGAAAATAATAAAATTGCATAATCATCAAACCCGAGATGTAATTGAAGAACGACTTCATGCAACCCCTGAAACACCTTCTCCAGTTCAGGTGCGTAATAAAAATACAACTGTTTCAAAACTATTTCCCTATTCCTGTCTAATTACGGTTAAAGTTACGTCAGTAGATGATACCTAATTATTATCCTTTTCTTAAAGTCTTCTTAGGGTTAAACTTTTTCTCCATCCGAAGGGATGTGCATGCATGCATATGTAGATAGCTTTTCTTTCGAGGACTAAACTGACTATGACGGAGAAAGGATACTGAGCCTGTTGTTGTATTTGTTGTAAACAAATCCATTGTTAAGTAGGAAAAGGAATTAAGTATTCACAGCATCAGCGATAGACATACACGCTAGTTGTATATGTGTGGTTGTGGTCTATGTAGTAGTGGTACTAGTGGTAGTCTTAGTCCTCCAGTAGTGCTATAAATATTGGCTTGGGTTGACTTGACACACAGGATAAAATAGCTTCATTATAAATCCAGCTTCGCAAAAAAGGGCTCATTCGACCCGTATTCACCAGTCGGTGGTGGTAATCTCATTATTTCGGAGAAATCAGACTCCGTTCTGCATACCAATTGATGAGAGTCACAAATTGAGATTGGGAATTCCTTCACTTGTACTAGCTCCGTTCCTCTACTCCAGCTTAGCTCTCTAGTATCACTTGTATACTTCAAAATTCAAATTGGTTTAAGGGATTCATATTATATTCATTCCATATATGTACATGATGGTTTAAAAAGGAATAGAGCAAATCAAGCGAGAAAAGCCACCCGTTGCATAAAACCGATAAAAATTATTTCTAAAGGAAGGTATTACCATGGTCAGTAGTGTGGAATCGGATTATGATTCCCTGTTATTATTATTAGTAGGAGTATTATGATTATTATGATACATGAATTGAAATTTCAAGTATGGTTGACATGACGCAAGGAGCTGTGGTATTTGAATAGCAGGGTTATAAAATATTGCTGGGTTCAAAGCAAAAGCGTCACATATTCATAAGGATTTTAATATTCAGAATGCTTCTAAAGACGCAAAATGGAAGCTACACAACAGTGGCAGTAGTTGCTCTTTACTCTAGGGAATATTTTTGAGACGTGAGCTCCATTCATGTGCGTGTTTTGATGTTTGGTACATTTTTAAAACTTTCATTCAAGTTAGTACAAAAAAAACTTTTCTGAAGGTACCTCTGAGAATAATAACACCCTTGAAATCGTGAGGGGCTGAAATAAATATTAGAATACGTACTTTTTCACTTTTTCATAGATGAAGTTTTTAGGGAAAAGGTCGAGGTTGTAACTGATGTTAAAAACGGATAATAAATGGTCCATGGAGTGGTTTTACAAGTAGATCTTTAAGTTAATTTTAACTTTGCGAAATACAACTTTTTATTTGTTCTCCATGGGACGTTTTGACAAGAGAAAATAGGAAAGCTACGCTACGCTTCAACAAAACAAGCTTGATTTAAATGAGTGACACGATGCCCCAGTCCCTAGGCGAATAAGTCTATTTTCGATATAAAACTGAATTTTTTCTTATCCCGTTTCTTGAAACTGTTACAGTCGCAACTCATTTTATGACGTTTTATAGGGTAGAGGTCCTAACATGGTTTTTCTACTTCCTTTCGACGCTTAGGTTCTTCTAAAATAAGCAAGTAGTTCAAAATTCACTAAAATTATCAAAATAGATTTTTGGCAGCAGGAGATATCCAGTTTTAAAAGAGACAGAAATATGTTCATCCCAAGATAAAAGACTTGATAGAGATTTTTCTGTGTATAAATAAATTGTCCTAATTTTCCTCGTCCTGTTGCAGGGAAAGCGTATCTTTTTATAATAAATGTAAAAGCATCTTATGGAGCACAGACTTCCACAACATTAAAGAAATTGACGTAAAGCAAAGTTGATCATTTCAAGTCAACAACCAGTAAGGACAAATTTCTTTGCACAGTTTGGAAGAGCGGAAGGAAGTTGTCCGCATACTAAAATATTTTCAATTTTCTAGTTGAATACCATACGTTGTGTAAAATCATCTCATGTATTGATCAATCTATTTGTGGGAGGAAAGTAGCTCGAATAGAATTCTACGTTTAAAAATAAAAATTAAAAGCCCATCCCCTCTAAGAAACATACTGCCAGTTTGTCAGTTTTATCTGAAAACCTAATTGTGTTTAGTTTGTGCTTAGTTTGGGTTATACTGGAATGAGTAATACTGTGGAAAGTGAATAGTTTGTATATAATGTTTCTTTTAAAACATTGTTGGCAGTTGGCACTTCAGTGAATTATATTTATTGAATTATTTTCTGATAAAACTCACTTTGATAGCTTACTATGTCACTATATTTAAGAGCTTAGCTGCGTCACCATTTCTAGATCTGATTAAGGCATTTGGATCCCTGTTTCATACCGTCCTTCAATAAATCCATTTTCCACAGTTATTTGCGGCATTCCAACATCTAGAGAAAGGGAAAGGATAGAGATTTAATAAAAAAAAAACCATATCCACTAAAAATAAATTGGAATGCTATTCTCATTCGTGTATTGGAGGATGATTAACGCATTCTGCGTACTCGTATACGTATTTTATGCATTTTGAATTTTTTAATGAGTTAGAGAAGTGAAGAGCATTTGAGAAGAAAAATGTGTTTCCATTTCAATGAGTTTTTTTTGAGGTGTTGAACAGTTGAGAACTTATAAGCAAAATGTTATCATTATTACATTTTTGAGACACTGGAGAAACGGAGTTACATGGTCACTTTGAGATTGAGGTAAAGATTATTCATTCATTATTAAAAAGAGATGGGTTTAAAGATAGAGATTCCAAATGGGGCATTCTAAAATTCTACGAGAAGTTTTGATAAAGACAATAATACTGTAGGCATCTTGCATTATAGAATGCCTAATTCGACCTATGCCGAGGACCACTATGATTTTGGCACTTTATGAAGTTAAGTATAGTGACATTTATCAGTAGCCTTGAAAAGCATCTTAAGGATAAGGGCTCACTTATAACCTATAAGTCTATCTGAAACATCATGTACATTTCCTTGTAATTTTCTAATGATCTTCTTTAAAATCTTGAAACTAATCCTTGAAAATGTACACACTTTTCATGCATGGCTCATTGCAAAAAACACTGACAATGGTGGGGGTAGCTGTTTTTTGCTATACTTAAAATAGGTAGGACGCAAAGATGTAAGAAGGAAAAGCAGGATGTGAAATTTAAAAAAAGGAAATCGATATTTAAGAAGTTACCTCTGTCTGTCAGTGTGGTAGGCTATGACCGGGTGATATGTCAAAGGAAAGGAAAGTACACCCTCATCTTAAACATGAAGGAACTTCATCCCCTTAACTTAAATACTACCTTCTATAGCATAGACTTAGCTTCTTCTCTTATCAGCTTTTCAACTTCAATGATCATTTCCAAATTTGTCCTGGGTTGTGCATTATAGTGTCCATGAAGGATTACACAATCAGTCTGTATTCACCACAGTCACCAGTCTCAATAATAGTGGTTATTTGTCGATGTCTCTAAGTCTCCTGCATTTCACATTCTATCATTTCTATCGAATACCAATGCAATTTGTTGTTTACAATGCAACAGTAAATGTCATTTTGATATTCATTGAGGATGTAGGTTCTGGTTACGTACAGTTCTGACATAAGATACGGACGAAAAGTTTAGGTGAACTTCAGATATATTCAAATGTACTTTAGATTGGCTATTTGGATTCATTTAATTCCCGTTGGGTATTCATAAACAAAATAATTTTTGGCTGATTTGATTATGAATCAAACATGTCAAATGTGGTAACACTTTACCTGTACCTGTACCCACACTACTAGTTTGAACTTGATAGGGTTGGATTGACACTAAGGGGAGTAAGGGGACGACACCTAATCTACAGTTAAGGCAGATTTACTACAATTGCTATAGAGGGTGAGGCCTATTTAGCTCATTATAACCTTTGGCTTTCGTTGGTCCCCCGAACTATCCATTTGCCAAAATGCGTTTCAAAAAGTTGATTCTGCCAAATTTATAGCGTTGACAGACAGACGGACGGACACCAAGGTTATTCACAAAGTCGTTCCACCATTTAAAGAAAACCTACTCAATGAATTCAAACTCCCCAAAAAAATACAGGAAAATCTTGTTGAAAATAAACATTCAGTACTGTCGAGCAAACAGGTATAACAAAATGAATTGGTTCACAAATTCAATAAGTCAACACAAGAAAAGACATGCAAAATTTAAGTATTTTTATGGTTTAAAATTACATGCTGAAGAAAGCCATAATGTGATGCATAAATAATAGATAAAAAGGAAAATGAAATAGAAAACAATAAGTTAAAAGGTTTGCCCGACAGGCCATCGCTTCATGAATTGGATGGGTTGGGTGCGAGCCGCCTTATGTTTACTCATGTAGGACATTTCAATATCTCAGTTAACTTTTAGATAAAATTAGTTGGAACTCATGTACAACCATTGCGTTTCCTATTCCTAGGGCAGGAAGGCACGGCAGGTTGAGCAGACGGCATGAAAAATGTACCAAAGTCAATCAATCCTCACCTGAGCCATACATTTATATTATTATTATAAATGCTTTATATTTCTTCTTGTGAAAATTAAGTGATACGCCATACAAATAGAGTGAACAAGACAAATCAATTTATTTAAATTGTTTCTATATTGATTTGATAGTGCGACACATGTTAGGCATCTTGAGCGTGGCTCATCAGACTATTTTGTTTGGTTTTCATTTTGTATCCGTATTTCGTTAGTTCTTTACAATAATTTCATTGCATTTTAGTAATATATTTTGGACAGTTTGGAGGTATGAGTATTAATGATGAAATGAGGTTTCATTTGAAGAGCTGAAGGTCGTATTGTAAGTGTAGAGTTTCCTCTAAGGATACAAAGCATAAATACAAGGCAATGAATGGTGGTGCTTTTACAAAAGTTTGCACAATTGGCCCTCGTAGTTATAACTATCCATCACTTTTCCCATCAAAGGAATTTGTGAATTTTCTGATCGTCATGGTTTAACTCAACGCGTTGACTTCTGGAAGATTTGTTCCCAAGTTTAGTAGCCAGGATTATGATTTCACAATAGAGACCTGTGTGGTAGTAGCTGTTGGAAGCTGAAAAAAGGGTGATGACAAATCTTGAGTGAGTTTCTCATAAAATCTTCCAAGAAAATAATCTATTGAGATGTCACTTGGTGTGTATGAGATTCTTCGTACGTGGTAAAAATCCACAACGTTTGATAAATAATGGTAAACAAGATCATAATAAAATTTTATTTTAGCTTTAGTCAAGTTTTTCGTTTACGGATCCACTTATCGGGCAACAAGGCAGGACTACTTATTCAGATTCACAAAATGCATACACGCTTTCTGGGCTTGAATTAAAATACATATACTTAATACAAAATGAAAATGCATCGCAACCTTTGTGACTATAAAGGGGATTCCTTTTTTAAATCAGGACTGAACCCCAAACAGGAGATAAAATCATTTTATGACTTTTTAGTTTAGTTTGTAGCTATAGCTTCTAATTTGCCACTTAAGGTTAACAAACCAAAAGTCTTTTAAAGTTTGATCTGTCCGTTTCTCATTACAAGCCAAAGATGAATTATTGTAAAGGCGTTTATTCACTGTAACCAATTTGAGGGTTAAGCAAACTTCATGCATTTTTTTAACGGATTTGGTTTGTATCGTTTGGAAGGCTTTTACATGTAATACAAGCAAATTTTGACAATATTTGAGAATTATTTTGGGTTCTTTAGTCTAGTTTTAGATTAAGTTTAGCCATCGATTATTTACTGTAGATGGAATAAATTACGATAAGCTGAATGGTTCTTAACTAAACATCTAAAAACTTAAATTTTTGTATGAAAAATGATCCGTCTCGATTAAGGGACAAGGGAATGCGGGTTGTTACGATTTACTACCTTCCACTTGGTTTAACTAGTTAAAAATTGTAAGTTTACGTAATCCTGTGTTGGTTGAAGAGGGAAAGTTCTTTAAGTTAAACAAAGTTGCAGAAACGGCAGCAAGGGAGAGGAGCTCAGAGTGGATTTGAAGGCCGATTTTGATCCTTTTTGTCTTCCGATCGGATTGATCTTCCTCCAAAGACTTTATTCCAGGAGAAAATGAGAGTCTGAGTATAAACTTAGTTCTATAAATCAGTAGTGTTATTACATGCTCAGGTTTATCATGCATTTTATCCTGAAAGTACGTAAGATGCACACATCGCATTACTACTAGTACTGTGGATTATGGATTGGTAGTTTTAGTTTTGGTTGGTATTAGTCTTGCAGTGTTTGAGATGGATTTAGAAGCTGTACTAACTATAAAAAAAGATTCAGTAGTATCAGTTGGTACTAACTACTTAGGTACTACACATAAGAATGAAGGGTGTTGGTTCGCAGTAGGATAGATAAGTGAGACAAGGAATTTAGGGTGCTCAATCAATCAAAGTATAAGAGTTATTTCTAAGAGGAGGGTTTAGAATCGTTCGAATCCTAATGTTAAGTCAGGTAGTCTGGACCAACTGAAACATTGTGAAACTGTGGAATGTTTTATTTTTTGCACCTAGGTACGCGAAAGTTCTTTATCATCTCATAATCTTGATCATCATCTAGCAGCCAAACGCCCTGTATTTATTTGCAGTTTATTAGAATGTTATTCGTCGGAGTACCCCCGTTGGGTTTTTGTCTGAGTTGCGAATCCGATGACTCATTGTTTATGCAGAATAAAATGAAATGATGATAGTGTTGCTTTGGCTAATTGCACCTTCCAGTTTCCAGACATTCGTCTATTATTAAAAGTAACATGTTGTTGATTCCCTGTGGGGGTCCACCCTCATTCATTCCATCGTTAGTCACCCTTTAGACCAGCTCAATCTGACGTACTCCCCTTGGCCTTGTTCTTTCTATGTAATGTGTACATTAATACCTGTGATAGATTTTCGTACTAATATTTAACACGTTACAGTTTAGGATTAGTGTACATAATTTGTAAAATCATGAAGTGTATTAAGTGTATAATGATACAAAAGTGGCATCCGGGATTTCAGACTTGGGTACTACGCAGGTGAAAATTATGAATGTGCGAATTACGGCAGAAAAGACTCTTGAAACTAAAGAGCTTTTGAGATGATTTACAGAAATCTGAAGGTCGCTCGCACCCCCTGAAGAGCCTTTCGTTTTCACAACTTTTAGCATATTGTCATCATCATTTGCTACTACATCCTGTGGTTTCGTCTGGTGTATTTTGAGATGAGGAGATAATAAATGTTTGGATGTTGAAATTTCAATAGCCACATATCCATCTGTGTGCTTGTTGATACATGTGTGTGGATTGCATACTGCCGGCAAGGACTGGACTTCAAAGACAATAGAAAATTAAAATCATGAAAAATATTAACGATTTTAGCTGTACTCGATAATGGGGTTCTCAAATGACTATGCTTAAGGTGTTTATCATTAAAAAGTGAACCCAAAAATCCGTCTTGACAAATAAACTTTTAAAAAAAGTTTTGAAAATATTGGTATGAAAATGTATCTCATGCCGGTAATTGCATACTCAAATAATGTAAACCTTCTTCCTCGAATTAGCTTTAATAAATTCGTGCATTTCTGGAGGTTACAGCCAATGTTAGGCTATTCACCACAGGAGAGCTTTGGTGTAATTATTGTAATTTTTTAAAACACGTTTGGGTTTGATACTGAGTCATCAAAAAGTCATCTGAATAATACAAGATGTATTGCCTGTTAATACTGAAAAAACATTCTAAGCGATTTGAATAAAAAATTGAATCATCTCCATCAAATAATCAAATTGGCTGAAAACCAGTACATTCTCAGAAATTTAAATTGAATTCAGATGAACTTTAATAATGTGTATGTTTAAAATTGAAAGACTGATGCTACAACTATCTAATATAAATGATGTTTTTTGTATTTTTTAAAACTCCAAACTTAAGACGAGGTTAGATGAGAGGCATATTTTTTGTAAAGATTATTACTTGTTTGATAAACTAATCGCACGTCAATCAACTCCAATATTTAAATTTTTACTTTAACATGAAGCAACCTTGCAAATAATAAAACTATTGTAATTATATAAAAACTATTGCTAAACTAGAAAAAAAGTTTGAATTTTGTAAAACCAAAATTTATACAAGAAATTGTAAATTTTTATTTTCAAAGGCTTCTTCTCCTGTTCAAAGTCACACGTAGTCGTTTGTACTCCCAAACTTTAAGATTGGTTTTTTTGGAAAGCTTTTTTACTTACTGCTGTAACTTTTAAGCCAACCTAGAATACAGATGTACACTATCCATAAGATATTTACTTTTGATCCTTTCCCATTTCTTTGGAAAAACAAAGGGTTCGATTGCCACTATAGAAAAAAATACTTAATGCTCCACATAAAATATAGAAAACAGTGGTGAATAAACGCATTCATAAGCAGATTCCTTGAAGCAGTAGTTTTCTGACGTGGGGAATTTTTTCAACTTTAGTATAAAAATGTTAGCTTTCTCAAGAGACAAAGACTTGCTTGAATTTATACAAATAAATAAATGGCATTTACGACATACATTGAAAGTAAATATAACTCCTTAGTGCAAAATACATGCTACTCGTATCCTGACACATGTGTACAGTCCGGAACTCCTGGGAATGAAAGTTACATCTCAAATCTTAAGATCCACACTATAGTGCACATTATAATCATACATTTGGGTAGCTACATTTTCCATCAGCCTTATTTGAAAATGTAAGTATTTTTTTTTCAAGGAGATGTTGCGTTGGATTTTGGGGGGAGGAAGATGACATTGAATTGGCATGGAATATGTAAGTATGTAAAAAGAGTGAAGGAATGATGTCAAAGAAAGCATAGAGAATTCTCTGTGTATTATGGAAAGGGCCTTTTACTCTGTTGAATTTATGTATGACCCTATGGTCCATAAGATAGTTCATGTCAATGCGACATTGGCGTCATCCTTTTTAATGCGCATTATATATATATAGATGTAGATAGATGGAAAAACAAGATGTATTTTTCATTTTGTACACTTTCATATCGCATCATATCGAAAAATGGTTTAGCTGTCTTCGTTTTGAATAAAAGGTGACAATCGGATTTGCATTCATAAAAGGAACACATCGTCGGAAAAATAAGGACAATTCAATTGGGGATATGTCTTACTTCATGTTTTCCTCTTAGCTTTTGCCTGTTTATCATTTGATCCACTTTGCATTATAAGGTTCATCGTTTGACATTTATTATTTACATGAGGGGATCTCCATCCATGCCAAGAAGATGATGGAAAACGTTTAGCTTCTGAATTAGATCGGGTTTGAGCAACTATAGCTTTCTATAGCATAATTTGTAAAATTTCGTAAGATCTCATGAAAGATGTCATTTTAGGTAGTCCCAGAATCTTCATGTAGTCATGCGTTTCTAAAATTAGTTGTCGCTTTATCGCTTCATCTTCAAAATCTTTACATGTCTTTCGACTTCCTTATCATTTCCTCTTTAAGTTATCTAATTATCCAGTCCAAAATCACTCAGCAAAAGCTAGTCCAATTTATTGCGATCTTGCTTTTGTTTAGTACGTTTTTCTATCAATCTGTTTTGGAGTTGATTTGATGGGGAATAAAATAATTGGGCGAATATCGATATTGTCTCACTAATTCTAGTGATACAAGGATGGAAGTTTACCAAGTTTTCTAGCAAAATATTGTAATTTTATGGGTAATTTTTATAGTTGAAAATGCCAAAAATAGTTTTAATATAAAGAAAGTAAGCTTTACAATACATTTGTTAAAATTAACCCCCAAAGGGACCTCGGCCCTGTTACAATGGACGTCATTGTGCTTTAAGTTGACTACTTTTTTCCCTTACTACTTTGTTGTTTTCGTATTTTTTAAAACCTTGTATTACAATATAACATATTTATTCCCTTTCTTCATTTTATTACACAAAATTTGTAGACTTTTGTACTATAAAAATTTCAAGTTTCTCAGGCTCAGCATATGTATACGAGTATTCGCTGTCACTCAAGTGATATTTTAACTCTATTTATTGATTTTATGGAAATTCTTTTCAGTTTCTTAAACTATACTTATCAATAATTTTTTAGAACATTTGGTAGCCTTAGAGTTGAGTAAAATATTCCATATATTACATTTAAAGTTCTTGAAATATTTCTCATACCGAATTAAAACAAACCTCGAGAAGAAGTTTACTCAAATTTGATTAAGAAGAAATGTATATAATAAAGCTCAAAATCGACCATGAACGTCCGAGGAGGAGTATGGACGTTCGCTTTGTTAAAAAATTGAGAAAAAAAGAACTAACGACGGATCTTTCCAGGTTTGATCTACTGGAATAAGAACATTGTACAGCATGCCATACAATAAATCAATGCGAATGAAGAAAAAACCCAGCCTTTTTGGTTCCTCTTATGCTACATGTTTTAAGTCCGGGGTTTCACATCTTCCGAATTCAACCCGGTTTTTATCTCTTTCTTCGGACGAAGCCCTCGACAACTTAACGTGTATAACTATATTTTTGATTAAGGTATACTTCATGGTTTTGTACTTGAATATGCTACACTGTGGACGGGTGTACACTTAGTCATGTCATGTCACCGACCGAATGTCAGTGTGAAAAGGAATCATTCAAGTGCTTGTATGAATTTTTTCTCCCAATAAATCGAGTGTACCATCATCACTTGAAAAACACTTTTCAACTCTTGGCCAGTTTTTTTTAGTTTCTCGGTATAAGGACCCCTACGTCTACGTGTACTCTGTTTCAGTAGCCTTAAGTAAAAAACGAAGTACGGATGGTTGTGGTTATATCTACTTTTAAATTAAAGTTTGCCTGTATGTCAATTGCAGACGGTGGTTACTGTAGGACCCAGGGTGTAAAGTGCGTAAATACTTGTATTCAACTAAAAGAAACTGATGTGTTGATTTTCAATGAATCTAGAAAAAGCTTATCATCAAGTAATATGATTACGTATCAAATTTTGTTCACTAGTTTGACAACTTTTATTTATTTTTGATTACAGAGTAGTCGATGCAGTGAGCAAGTGTGCTTGGGAAGTATTGTAGCCTTCCCAAACTCAAGACCTGGGTGCTGTCGACCCTTAGACGAAATCACAAAGCTCGCGAAGGACTTTTTCGACCAATATTATACATCTATCAAAAGGTTTGTCACTGTTTCTTATCTTGATTTCATATGTGTCATAAAGACTCTCCAAAACAACAACATGCCCAGCAGAATGCTTACTTTAAAAAAAAATGCATGTAATGTTTGATTTAAAACACGCAATACTTAACTCATTCATGATTTGATCTTCTGAAAGTATAATACAATTTTTACATAAAGCATGACATTTTACACCCAAAAGTCAATACACACTAATATTGTGCTTGAAAATTTATATTTCTGTTTACGAAAGGCGAAAGTATCGATGACTCGAAAGCATAATAATCCTTAACCCTTTAGTATTATCTACTTGTCCTAGAAATCATCACCATCATGATCATCATGTTAGCCGTCGTGTCACTCATCTACTTGAGTTTTGGCACGAGCACTTTCTCTTGAATGCTTTTACACTTTGTAGTATCAAAATAATATCTAAACTGAACACGTCGAGTCAAAAAGCCTTGCAAACACTCATGAAACATACAAAAATACTTTCAATGCCTTGATCATCCCGAATTCCTATGTTAGGAATATTTTTCAAACTGCCAACAAAGCACCAGACGAGTTAGCCCACTGTCAAACCAATTGTAAGTGTCCAAGTCAATGGGATGAAGACCTTAAGTCACTCGTGCCTCATACCTTTCAAAGCCTTGGTCCTTTGAACATACTCCACAGTGTGTGGGTGAGGAAAAAATGTCAGCATGTAGTTGTACAGTTAGTAAGAAGACAACTTAACCCAATTAACTCTTAGCCAAGCAAAGCTGAGCCAAGTCAAAGTCAACTCAACGAGAGATTTCCTTTAGGGTTTGTGCAGACTTTACAAGTGTAGGATTTTCCTGTGACACTCTTAGACCAGTCACCTTACTTTTATGTAAGACCAGATAGATGAGATTGAGATGAGATGGTGAGAATGTGAGAATGTGAGAAAGAATCGAGAATGCTTATATTTACATCAGGGAAGGAACACATAACAAAAAAATAAGTTAATACATATTATTAGGAATGAGCCCCTTGTTATATAGTAGGGTCATAAGGAGCCCTATTAAATCTGCTAAATCTTTAAGAGGAAAAGTTTTCACCAGAAGAGGCACTCATCTTATCTCACTCACCTATTCAATTTAACGCTACGTCAGATTTTAAATTACTCTTTACTTGCCCCCAGACTCTCTTGAGCAAAAACATTTGATGCCTTCTGTTTCCTTTTACTGGAATGTGAAATGTGTTGCATGTACGATGTGAGTTTCTATTCCAAATGAGGTGGTTTTTTGGCTGGAGAAAGTGTCCTCCTTCTGGTAGAAGCTGAATGAGCTTTGAATTGAACTGGCTGGACGGAAGTATTAAAACGGACTGAATATACAAGTCCAATGGACAGTCTACTTTGTTTAAAAGTTTACTTCTTCAAATGAAAAACTCTCATGAAGTTTGAAGATGAAAAATGCATTTTTTTAAAGTTGAGTTCAAAACCTTCAGAGGATGGAGAAACATTAATTTCGTATTTTGCAAGATACACGAGACAATTTGTCAGCAAGGGTAAAATGGTTGATAATGGGGTGTGATGGGGCTTTGAGACGTTGTAATATAAAGTAATACTTATTTCCTGAGACATGGGAATGGGAAAAGAGCTGATGCATGAAAATAGTTAGCTATTACTTAACTACGAGTGTTAATCCAATTGTTTCTTACGATGTGTGAAAATTAATTTCAGATTCAGCACCACATCCCATCAACAGAGATGGGAACAAATAGTGACAGAACTAGAAACCACTGGTACTTACAACCTGACGGAGACTGAGCTTGTCTATGGGGCTAAATTGGCTTGGAGAAATTCTGTTCGTTGCATTGGTCGAATCCAGTGGGCAAAGTTGCAGGTAACAAATACAATTTCTAATAACTGTCATACTATAAACTACTAGAATGTCCGATTTTGGATACAAAAAATCATATAAGAGATTATGATTCTCGACAGTTAATCTTATAGGGGATTTTTGCACAAAATCGTCGTTCATGGGCTATCAAGGCTTGTGTTTGTCATTCAGAATTTACTTTCCAACAAGATTTTTTAGTGTATCATAATATGAATGCGTTGAGGTTTTGTGACCAAACGAAATAATAATAAAAAGGTGACGAATATAAAGCAAGGAAAGTAAATCGGTCTGTTGATCTTTGACTTTATTACAGGTTTTTGATGCTCGAAGTGTGACAACGACGACAGGGATGTTCGAAGCTTTGTGTAAACACATCAAATATGCAACTAACAAAGGAAACATAAGGTTAGCAAGTAGTACTACTACTGAACCAACTAAATCCAAACATCCGATCCATCTTCTGCGTAACGTGCCATCAAATCATAACTTATTTCCGTTTAGTTGCCCTATTACCCGCACACATCATTCTAAACATAAGGAAACTACTAGGAAAACCCAAGAGGGTTTTTAGTGTTGAGTGAGCAAGGGAGAAGAAGAAAGATTGCTCAGTTTTTATTTTACAGGTCATAAAGTCAAGTGGTGGCTCCTGAGTATATAGGCACAATAGTTTCACTGCAATTTCTCGGATCTCAAAAAGTTTTTATTTGTCTCTTGTTGGGAAAACTGATTGCAATGAGGCATGACCATGTCATTAAATTAATCTGTTAGTGTTTTTAGTACATAGAAAACTTTCTGGCCTATTTCTGCTACTTTTTTTCTCCTTTTTTAATACAAAAAAGCTTACATACATGCATCACCTTTTTTATATTATTTTATTAGATATGAATTAAACTTTGAGATTATAAGATTTAAAGGAAGTTGACACAATAAGGTTTCTTAGGAATAAAAATGTATGAAAATAAAAAAAATGAAGTAAAGTGCTTGTATACAAAAGCGACGAAAGTACTTTTGAATAGAAGAGGTCTGATATGATGCTTGCTTGTTGATGAATTTAGATCGGCTATCACGATTTTCCCACAGAGGACGGATGGGAAACATGACTTTCGAATTTGGAATCCACAAATTCTCAGCTATGCTGGGTATCGAAATTCTAGTGACGGAACAATTACTGGGGATCCTGCGAATGTGGAATTTACTGAGGTTTGTACTCTGTCAGTATTTGACTACTGACTATAATACTGATGTGTTTTACTTCGTATCACATGAAGATACTAGACTATATAGATACCTATGAGGGGTTTAGATAATCTTCGTGGAAATAAGGAAATGACCTGTTTACACAATCACAGGCTATACGCCTTCAATTATCATAACTGCCTGTCTTTTTGGATTTTTTTTTCAAATCCGTCAGAAAATTGTGTCCAATGTTTGTTTTTTTATGAGAACCGGTTAATTATTGAAGGACTTCATGTTCAGTTTAACAAGCAGTAGTTATAAAAAAACCCTTATTCACTAATTATTTGGGACAATGCATAAAGCTAAGTGAGTGAGTGACTTCCTATGAAATATTGTTCAGGTGTGTGAAAAGCTGGGATGGAAAGGCAAAGGAACAAAATGGGACATCCTACCTTTAGTCCTGTCAGCAGATGGACATGACCCCGAATACTTTGAGATTCCAAAAGATCTAATTCTGGAAGTTTCAATCGTCCACCCAAAGTAAGTTATAAAGCACTATGAATATCTTAGAATTCCTAACAATTTGAGTAAATTTAAAAATATTAGCCAATAAAAATAAAAGCCATTTCTAACTACTAGTGTTTCATCTTTTTCAGTTTTGAATGGTTTCCTGAATTGGATCTGAGATGGTATGCCCTTCCAGCCGTATCTGGTATGCTTTTTGATTGCGGAGGTTTAGAGTTTACAGCTTGCCCTTTCAATGGATGGTACATGGGCACAGAGATAGGATGCCGAGATCTCGGAGATTCATGTCGGTACAATATGCTTGAGGTAATCCATCAATTCCTGCCTGTCTCTTTGTTGAAAGAAAGAAAATTATCAAATTATTACATCTACCTACATTACATATTATTTTCCAAATACTGCGTAGTAAGTAAGCAAAGGAGGTTTTGTATTCAAAAGTTAAAGATTAAAAAAACACCAGATGTAACTTTCCAGCACGTTAAGGATTTTAATTTAATATGTATGAAAATACGCACATGATTGACAGTTAATCAGGTTAAAGAAAATTACTTCGAGTCCCACGTAAATACATGCTTCCTACACAAAAGAAAGGTAGCCTTTGAAACCGTTATTATGTTCTCAAAATACACTGCGTAGTAACATGCCGGCGGGGGTGGAGTAGAAAATTCATTAATGGAGAATCAACATACGATGAATGAAATGATGGATACGTTTTTAATAGAATGAGTAAAAAAAAAAGTGAAATTAAAATTGAAAATTGGAAGGCCTGGAGGGATACCAAAATACTTTATTTTTACTGTAAAACATTGTACATTGTTCTACACCGATTAGCATAACGTGCCTTACTAATTTCCGAGGTGAATTGGTGGTTTCGTCATTGTGTAAATTTTATTCCTTCGTACTTAACAGGAAGTAGCAGTAAGAATGGGCTTAGATACGAAAAATCCAACGACCTTGTGGAAGGACAGGGCTATGGTTGAGCTTAATCTGGCCGTTTTGCACAGTTTCCAGGCAAGTTATCATTTACTTAAACCCATACTTAAGATTAGTAATGCTTTATCACACTGCTAGTTTTATAGAAACCTTCGTAATTTCAAAAACAGACGTAAGTTTTTTTTTTACTTTACAAACTACCGTTCTTATTTGCAGTTTCATTTGCAACTTGTTAGTGTAATAATTTTTCAGTGTATGTAATGCTACCGCTCTGTGTCTATTTTTAAGATACAGTTCACAGAAAGACTAAAAATGGTGTATAATTTGAGTTTAATCCTCAAGAATTATGACCAGTCATTCCGTTTAAGCTGTGTACGCAGTTATAAAATGGTGGTTTAAGATATATTTCTAATGCAGAACAGCCCATAAAGCCCATAATGTACTAATTACATACGTTTTATGAGAAATTTAAGTGTTAGTCTAAAACATTAATGTGATTATCACGTTTTAGAAAGCTGGGGTTACGATTGTAGACCATCACAGTGCATCTGATTCATTTATGAAGCATTACGAGAATGAGATGAGGTCCCGTGGGGGTTGTCCAGCAGATTGGGTATGGATCGTACCTCCAATGTCTGGATCAGCGACTCCAGTATTCCACCAAGAAATGGCTCTCTATCACTTGAAACCAAATTACGAGTATCAAGATCCAGCATGGAAGACCCATGTTTGGAAAAAAGGTGCCACGAGTTCTAGTCCAGGAGTTACAGTAGGAGATGGTTCACCAACCAAAAATAGGAAACCCACGAGAAGAAAGTTTCATTTTAAAGAGATTGCAAGAGCTGTCAAATTCACGTCGAAACTTTTTGGCAAAGCCCTTTCCAAGAGGGTCAAAGCCACTATTCTTTATGCTACGGAGACAGGGAAGTCAGAGATGTATGCGAGGAGACTTGGAGAAATATTTGGACATGCTTTCAATGCTCAGGTCACTTTAACACCTTTCTCAACGACTTATTTTTTATTTTATCAATAAAGAATCTCTTTTTTGGCACCTTTTAAATGCCATTCTTTTCCTCATTTACGATATAAACCTCAACATTGGAAATTGCACGTTACACCTCTGCAAATTGCAGTATGGAAATGACTTTGAATGGGAAGTGCAATGAATCAATGAGGTCCAAGCTGACAGTTATAATTTGTCCTAATATATGATAAGTATAATGCATTACTTACATATATTTATCAGGCTTTATTGCTTGCGTCATGATGATGATGATCGTAGTGCATCGATGATTCACGATTCTTGACATCTCCAGGGTATAATTTTTTTACTCTAATCTTTCCTGTCAATCTAGAAGAATTCTGCTCAGTTCAAAAAGGAAAAGTACCCATTTAGCCTAGTACATGATTTATTACTTTAAAAATGATTTCGAATCTTTCATAGTCTATGATTTTTGATAAGAAATCATGCCATTTGAGTTTGTCATTTAGGCATTAATTCATGCAAATTAAAATACATATTTCTATAGGCTTATAGCATGGATGAATATGACATTATCAACATTGAGCACGAGACACTCATCCTTGTGGTTACTTCTACGTTTGGAAACGGCGACCCACCTGAAAATGGAGAGGTATACATGAAGTATTTTTTATGATGAAATGCTATAAAAGTTTTGATTAAAAATGTTGTCATATTTTACCTTATGTAGTCCTTTGCTCACGCTCTGTATTCCATAAAAATGAACCAAGGATTCGTCGTGGGGGAAGATGGCATTAAGTAAAACATCCTTACTTCAAATACTACTAGAACCTAATAGCATAGCTGATTAAATTAAATTCAATGTGTTCAATTAAATGTTCTTTTATAATTTAAATAGTATGGCTACTTCGAAATCCTTCATCAAAATGAACAGTCAGACAGACTCCGTGACATCAGCAGACCGTAAATTCGACCGTAATGACTCTCTTAAAGGAAGTCAGATGTCTGATGTAATGTCGGACGATAACTTTGGTCCACTTCGAAATATCACGTGAGTTTATTTAAACGTTCTAGAAGTTTCTAGACAAATAGTACAAATGAAGTGACAATTTATTTTTTGTTACGAGTAAAGGGTGACAAATAAAATGTGAATTTTTTTGCAGCTTCGCAGTATTTGCCCTAGGCTCGAGTGCATACCCCAATTTCTGTGCATTTGGTCGGTACGTGGATAATCTTCTGGGAGAACTTGGTGGAGAACGACTAATGAAATTATCAACGGGAGATGAGCTCGCAGGCCAAGACCAGGCATTTAGAAATTGGGCTGCTGAAATATTTCAGGTAATGCTTGAGGCAGTTATCATCATCATATAAATCCTACTACTACCCCCACTACTCTTCCAAAAACTGTTTTTCTTCCTCTCAAGATACACATATTCGTATCAAGCTTTCTCAACCATTAACAATATACTGACTCTGAGCACTTCCTAATTTTCTCTTATCTTCTTAGCAATATTTTTTTCAAAAGATGAAAATGTTGCTATATATATTGCCTTCGTGACCATCTTTTAGTCCAAGCTGACATAATATATTTATATTCACAACCTAAATTGAAAATACAACGAAGACATATGCTGCTTTAAGATGATTGTTAATCTAGGTTAATTTTAAAACCCTGATGAGATACGAAATTATTATAAATGTGGTTGACAGGTTATTAAAAATACTAATTTCGTCTTTGTAAAACAATTTTCTCTCTCCTTTGTTTCTAATTCGATTAGAAATATTGACGCAGGAAGTAGTAAGTATCAACTATTACGTTTATCTTCCTACGCGTTTCTTCCTACGCTACAGGATCTTCATGTTGTTTTTAATCTAAACCAATCAGGATAGTAATGACGCTAGATAAAAATAAATTAGCGTTGTAAAATTGTTTGTGACGGTGGTTGTTGTTTAAATAGGTGGCTTGTGATTCTTTCTGCTTGGATTACGACAAAAATATGACGGACATCTCAGCCGCATTGAAGGCGGATACACTCTTACCTGAATTCGTTCGGTTTCTTCCAATTCCATCTCCAGAAGAAGAAATGAACGGTATGATATACAGACTCAGAGATTGTGCTAACCTGAATTAAATAAGGCTAAAAATAAGATAAAAATTACATGTTTGATTGCAGCTCTCTCAAAACTTCACAATCGGAAGGTGGTTATGTATAGGTTGGTGGAGAAAACGAACCTTCATGAAAGCAGTGCAAGGTAAGGCTGAAGGTTTAGCTGATTATTAAATTTTTTGTTGGTCGGAAGAAATCGTAGGAATTAAATAGAATGGGTGAGATGAATGAATCGCATGGGGATGAAAATAAACGAAGAATAAATTGTATCACTTCGTTTTCTTCTACGAATTACATTTTTTGCAATAAAAGGGAGCTCTTGGAAAGTCTTTTTACCAGTAAATTGTCGTCGTGAAGCATGACTTTTACTAACGAATAATGACGGTTTATTCTACTTGATACGAATTTCATTTTAAAAATGCCAGTGTTAAAAGCTGTAGCGTTTTTCGTAGCTCTTACGTCCTTTCATTTTCGAGCATACCGTTTTTGTAAAGTCTGAAATTCGTCTTCGATGACGAAGATGTTTTTTATTACAATTTAATTTTTATTCTTTTCATGATCCTAGTTCCCGTGCAACTATAAAGGTGGTTTTGCGCAAACAATTGAGTGATTCAAACCCCTTGAAATACCATAGTGGAGATCATGTTGGAATCATGGCAGAGAACAGACCTGAAATCGTTGACGCGATTTTGGAACGATTAGTCAACAAGCCAGAAAGCTTAGAGGAACCGGTTCAACTTCAGCTTCTGCAAGAAAAATATACCCCGTTGGGTAAACATGAAAAGAAACTTCTCATACGTTTATTCTTAATATTGTATTTGCTTTGAAATGCCAATTTTAAAGACAATAAGTACCGTTTTTCTAATTATGGATTTTAGGCGTGCAGAAACAGTGGCTTCCCCATGATCGACTACCTCGTTGTAGTCTTCGTCGACTTTTCACCCGTTACTTGGATATCACAACACCTCCACGTCCTAATCTTCTTGATTACCTGGTAAAATGCACTGATGACGAAGATGAAAAAACTCGGCTTAACTCTTTAGCAAAGGTGAAAGTTTTGATTAATTTTGATGTTAAATTGTAATGGTAGAATCTTAACTTTCTTAATTTTCATTATGTTTGTTTGTAGGATCCCGATGTATATGAACACTGGAAGCAATTCTATTGGCCAAATATGTGGACGGTTCTTGAACAGTTTCCGAACGTTAGACCGGATGCAACTGTGCTTAGCACGATGTTGCCCTTGCTTCAACCTCGATTTTACAGCGTTTCTTCCTCCCCTATGGCCCATCCAGATGAGCTTCATTTGACCGTGGCTGTTGTTACCTATCAAACTAAGGGAGGGGATGGACCCACACACTATGGCGTTTGTTCGAATTACCTCTACGACATTCCTATCGGGACTCTAGTCCCTTGTTTTGTGAGGAGGTAAGCAATGATTGGTTTGAAGATACAAATGTACCTCTAAAAAGGCTTGACATAACCGCTTTAATAAATGTTTTTGGTTTTAAATACAGTGCGTCTGGATTCCATCTACCAGCAGATTCTAATCGCCCGATGATTATGGTTGGGCCCGGAACTGGAATCGCTCCTTTTAGGGGATTTTGGCAAGAAAGGAAACTTGTTAGTCAAAAATTAAACGAAAAGTTTGGTAAAATGACATTATTCTTTGGTTGCCGCACCAAAGAAATGATTCTCTATCGGTCTGAGCTCGAGCAATTGAAGAAGGATGGGGTTCTTTCCGATATTTATTTAGCTCTTTCTCGAGAGCCGAATATTAAAAAGGTTTGCTGACTACAAAGTATCCTTACTTCGGTGACCTGAACATCGTTGCTTAATAATATCTGCTTACTCTATATTTGTTTTACAGACATACGTGCAGGATTTGATCATAAGAGAAAAGGAGAGCATAGCCCGACAGATAATGGACGAAGGAGGTCATGTCTACGTTTGCGGTGACTGTACAATGGCGGAAGAGGTATACCAAACCTTGAAATTGGTTGTACAAGACAAAGAACAATGGAATGACGTTGAAGTCGAAAACTACATGCTTTCCTTACGGGTAAGTCGTCGATTGCGTCATGTACTTCACTATGACCAAAAATACTGAAAATGTCTGATTTTTAGGATGACAACCGATACCATGAGGATATTTTCGGAATAACTCATAGAACGGCTGAGGTGCACGAGAAAGTGCGACAAACTGCAATGACCAGAATCGAGTCAAATCAATCAATCAGCCAAATTCTGTCAACAAAGTAGATAAGTCTTACTTATCCGAGCACACATAACTACAAAGTCATCTCTTAAAGTTATCATAATCATTACCCTAATCTTAATTACCTACTACTCATCTTCACATGCATGCGTGTTTAATAAATCCATCTTACTTCCTTCCATCACCCCTCAACTTTGAAACCATAACTAAAACGTATCTGAAAGCTAGTTTAAGAAGACATCGTATAAAATTGCAATTTTTCTTATTTATCTTAAGTTGAAATGTTATTTATTTATTCTTTAGTTTATTATACATGGATATTATCCACAAACATATTTAAACTTCAAATCCACCCGATAGTCATCAACTGATGCATTACCTGTTAGACAAAACGTAAACTTTTACCACCTTTAATATTAATACTGTCAACTGGCACTCTAAAAAACTAAAAACAAATCTATGCATAGAATTTACGATATTACGATTAATAAGTGTTTCCCCCTAACATTTAGATCCCGTAAAATCTGTCATTATTGTGACTAATTGTACCTAGTGTGGTGTAAATGGTTAACATTATCCTTAAAATATATCACTAAAGGAGCATTATTGCCGTTGTTAAAGTAATAACTAAAGGCAAATCCCTGTTTTTTAATGAGTTATTCAATTTTAAAGTCAACTGTAAAGCTCTACCTTAACTACAGACGCTTTTAACAAAAGTATTTGTAAATTCCTTCAAAACCATTTTACCTGAAACTGAAATTCCTTGTGCTACATTAGAGCATGATTAAGCATGTACCTTTATCTTGAATCGAATGTTCTGTACAATTCTAACTTGGTAGTAAAAATTGTCAGAATATTTTAATGAAGTATATAATTATTGAACGGAACCGTTAATGTAATTTCATCTATATATCTTTGACCATTTCAAAGTCTATTTTTCCTCGAGAAGCGTGAGTGACGTGATAACTCCCACATGATTAGAATTAATTACATTTTGAATTACGTAATTATCTTTCGTAGCAAATATTCAACAAATCTTAATTCATATTCCTGTTATTATATTATAAACAAAATAATGTTAAGTGACTGTGTATTCTTGGAATGATGCTTGAAATTATATTAGTTTGATTCTGAATCCTGAGAGTAAACTACTTCTACTTAAAACTTTCGAGTATGAAATGATTTTAAATGAATATGAATGTATTCGTGTAAAGTTAACCGTTCCTTAATCATGATCTCCAAGTGTTTATCTATTTAAATAGATATCTTACCTGATACTGCATGTTAAATACCTGAAACTTTAACCTTGAAATAAAAAGTCAAATATAAAACTATAAATGTAATTAAAATGTAAGGTATGTTGTAATCCATATTATGTGCAATATGATTTGTCAAAAATTAACAATTTTTTTTAAAACTTGAATCTTTATAGTGTGTTTGGTGCTAACATTCTGAATTTTTTTTAAATGTACCGAAAAATTTCTCTGGATTATTATTATTGTAAATTGAATTAATTTAATTGTAAGTGTTTCTGCATTTATGTTGTAATGTAATTGTAAGTAAGGCTATATAATATTTATTCAAATTACTGGTCTTCAGAATAAAACACCCTTTTAATATAGGTAAGCGAGTTAAATACTATTGCTTCTAATAGAGTAGAACAAAAATGTATTTAAAAAACTGATGGGAAATCTTTATAACTTGTAGCATCATATGCAACTATAATTATTCTCTCAAACTACCTCATTTGTGAATTAGAAATTTCATCTTGAAATTTTGAAAATTTGAAATTTGATGATTTATTTCGTTGTTAAATGATATGGTGCTATACTATACGGACATCTAAAGCAAATTATCATCATTGTATTTATCAAAAGTTAATCTGACTCTCTCTCTCTGTATTCTCTGAACTTTGAACTTTATCTTATCAAATGGTTTATTGAATATCTTAATTGTGAAATAAGCATCTGTACATGTACATAATAAACTTTTAAATGTTTTCCCTCGAACTTGCACACAAAATACAGTGTTTCGTAATTTTATTTTCATAAATTTTTACAACATTTAAAGTGGGGGTTTTGACATGAAGACTGTAATATTTTTTTTTACAAATCTGCCACTTTCACAACTGCTTTGCCAAAATTTTTTCCTTCCAGCATATCAACAAAAGCTTGTGGAGCTTTGGCAATACCTTCTGTAACACTTTCCTTATACCTCATTTTGCCTTCTTGAAGAAGTTTAGAGAAGACCTTAATACCTTGTCCGGCATACTTTTTCATATCATCGGATACGATGAAACCTTCAAACCTGATACGCTTACTGATTATATGATGTAACTTGTAAATAGGCTCTGGATTGTCTTGTCTGTTGTACTGAGAAATCATTCCACAAACAGCAATCCGGCAGAAGTCATTCGCAACCTCTATAATTCACAGAAAATCATACAAATTACATTGTGCTATTCTAATGTATTAGTAGCTGTAGCTGTAAGTAAGGGAATATTGCGAAAATTTGGTAAACCAGTAATATTTCGTTTTTATTGAAGGTGAAGGCACAAATAGCCCTATTTCACCCATGCTACATTACTGTAAGACTAACTTACCTAAAACTGCTTCAAGCATCTTTCCTCCTACATTTTCAAAATAGATATCAATTCCCTTGGGACACGTTTCCTTCAAGATGGCAACGAAATCGGTGTGCTTTTTGTAATTAAAAGCAGCGTCGAATTTTAAGTCGTTAAGTAAGTAGTTGACCTTTTCATCATCTCCGGCTGAGCCAACAACTCGAAGTCCAAGACTTTTTGCGTATTGACCAACAACCTGACCAACAGCTCCGGAAGCTGCGGATACGTACAGAGTTTGGCCTGCTTCAAGGGGCTCACAGATTTTATGAAGTCCTACAAAGGCTGTCATGCCGGGCATTCCAAGAACTCCTAAATAATTAGATAATGGGACTGGAGACTGACGAGGGTTTGGAATCTTAACAACTTCACCCATTACGCTAACAGTTGGAAGAATAGCATATTCTTCCCAAGTGGAGAGACCCACAACGACATCACCCTCCTTGTACTTGGGATCCGAGGATTTTAAAACTTCACCGATTGCTCCACCACTGAATGTGGTACCAGGAACGGCAGCTGGAAAATATGATTGGATTGAAGGGTCACGGAGACGAGCCCTCATGTAAGGGTCAACGGAGAGGTAGAGAGTACGAATGAGTAATTGATTTGGGGAAAGAGACACATCTTTTGGAACAATTGTTGTTTTCTTAATCTCAAAGTCTTTGTCTGGAACTGGAAGACCTTTTGGTACTTGCTTGTAAATTACTTGCGTGTTCGTTTTGAAAGACATTTTTGATGGTTTAACCTGAAAAGTGATTTCAATTAGTTTTAAAATGTCTACATGGTCTTTTCAAGTGTTTCAAATGAACTTACAATTTGGTAAAATACGCGATGCTTCAATGAAATTAAATGAGTCCCAAGTCTCTGCGAATGGTGCTGCCTGGTTGAGTTTGATCACTTAAATGAGAATAAATTGCACAAGGTTTTTCCAACAGAAGCATTATTTTTCATAGTTACCTACATTTTCTTTACACAATTTGTTTTTGTCGAGTGCATTTTATCTTTAAATTCATGTATGATTTCATTCTCTTGCATGACAATGGAGTTATGGCTCTTATTTAGCGTTATCATCACTACTCTCATGTAATTACTCCTATCGGCCAAATAAGTATTTACTCATTCAACACATATTATTTGAATTTATTAAATAAAATGTTTGCGTTTGAAGAGTATTCATTCATTGTCAATGTCGGCTCATCATGACTTGCAAAGATGTGAGTTTTTTGTCAATTGAAAAACATCTCCCATTCTCTGCAAGGTTTAGTTATATTATATGATTATATGATTGTTTATTGTAAATGGTTATATATGTATGCGTTATGTCATCAACTAATTGACTTTTCAGGCTACCGCAGCACTGAGCTGACATACCTTGTGTATAACAAGTTGCGAGTTAACATGAGTGTCCAAGCAAAGTCTAAACCTCTGGGACAAGAAATCCCAAACGAAATACGTGGACTTCATTACACTTATATGCTTGGCTTGATTAAAATAAAGCATTAAAATATTTCAAGTGATTGCATGTTTTTAATTTCAATCACTTATTTCTTGTAGTACGTTCAGTTAATAAGTGGTCATTATGTCTATTTAGCTGTTTAAAATGTTCTGAATCATGCTGTAAAACTTGGATGGATGAGGTACGAGGGACAAAGTATCTATTAGTTGCATCACCTGTCCCCGTTTGGCTCAACATTTTACTTTTTACAGGCCTGGTAATCAAATAGAATTGTAAAATTTCCCGTTTCTCCCGATACGAGACGCTCAAGTGAAAACGATCAAAGGAAAGTTACCAAAGTTTCCAGGATGCCAAGTAACACAATTCACTACTCGGTACGTTGAGATTTAGGGGTTGGTTTTTCCGAATCGGGGTAGTCCAGTCCAACCTATCTGAAGAAACTTGCCAATAGGACCTACATCGGTGATTCTAGTTAACTCAACGTACAATTTAAAAATGTCATGCCATTTAAATGTTATGCATGATTTGGATCGAACTTGTAAAAATATATGCTTCTTACCATTTTTGATTTTGAGTCGAAACTTGTAATGAAAATAGTCTAGTCAATGCTATCGCTAGTAAAAATTGAGAATTGAAACAGGCCCATTTTCTGATAATATGAATTCATTCATGCAAGCTACAATGCAAACTAATGAATACGGCCTTGGCCATGTCCCTTGCATAACTTTACACTTTACAGCTTAGATTCTCTCAAATATGTTGTAGATTGATTGATGTTTTGTAGGTAATAGCTTAAATGACTCAAATTATTAAAAGTCGCCTGTGTGTACATCAAACACAAGCGATTACTTCTCCAAGCTAAGTATTATTTTGGTCTGCATTTGAATTATTGTTTAACTTGATTTGGAATTCAATTGGAAAGATGCCAATTTCAATTTTTTAGCACATTCAAAATGCTTTCATATAACAGACGGTATATGCTTGATTTAGCAGAGCCCTGTTAAGCCACGATCTTTCAATCGATGTCCATTAACTTAAAGGTGGCTACACCAAAAGTGACCAGTAAAAGTTTCAATTGGTAATTTTCAATGTTTTAATCTAGAAAGGGATCAATCCCAAATTCCAAAGCTAGATTATGTATATTTTTATGCAATGACAATATGAGAGACTTTTCTAGTCCACTGTTTTTCCTAGGCCCTCAATTCATCAATACTGGATGCAATTTTGTTCACAACTTGTAAGCCTAAAAGACTTTAAAAGTCAAAAAACGGAAGTGTCCATTTAATACTTTAATGTATATCCATTTTAATGTTGTCTTTGAAAACCGTAATGTGGGCTATGATAACTTCAGTTTTGTGGGAGTTATAAAAATGCTTGGCGGAAAAAATGTCGTTTACACTAATAATAGACTACATTAAGAGAGTCTCTCTTCTTATTCCTGAAGAAATAAGAGAAGGAAGAATCTCTTGTTAAAACGATGTGAAATATTTTGTCTATGCTTAATGAAAACTTTATGTATTTTATTACAATCAATACAATTGTAAAGCCCCTATTAAGTGTTCTGTAAATAAATGTTGGCAATCGTTGCAAAAAATTCCTTGGGTTATCATTCGTCTTTGTCCATTTTCTTGGATTGGGTTTTATGACACTTAGACACTTTCAAAAAATACGATTCGCTACTTTAGATTTTACAACTCTGAATGGCAATTTTTCTAAGCTTCGTGTTTAAGTATTGCATTTTCCTTCGTTTCATTTTTGAAAAATTGGTCTCTTCTGAAGTCTTTGCCAGTTAACAAAATTCAAATAACAAACGTTATCTCTCTCACAACCCCACTCCCCCAACCCTTCTAGGGGCATTACGTTTCCTTTTTGACAGTGTCCCCCTATGTAATCCGTTGACACTACTGTAATGACTGCAATTAAAACTTCATGAAGATTACTACAACTAAACCCCGACACATGATGTCATCTGTATATCATACTTTTGCTTTATATTATAATCTAAAGCTATTATAATCGAAAGCTAAAAAATTCGGTAACTGCCTGGATATAAGGCATTCGTAGTCGGTATGAAGGTAACATTGTATCGGCCACACTCAAATCTGTTATACAAAATCGTTGGGCAAATTTTTGAAGGTTTTTCATATTTCCTTTCATATGGCATCAACTAGGTGTGTACTGATACAGTAGTATTCTTACCAAAGAGAAAGCTGAAACTAGGAGAAAGTACTTATACTTTCTCATGACGATATAATAGGAATAGATGGGAGGTGTAATATAACGTAAAGAATACATACGATGGTAACTGTAACCAAACCCAAGGCTATGGTAAACTGGTCACAGATTGACTTTGAGAAAGCAAAAGTGTAGACGAAAATTGAAACTTTTTATCCTCCTGTGCTGGATTGACCGAGGCGAGGACGGTTGGACGAGATCGCAGGGGAAGTGAAGAGGGATGTGAGAACAGAATTCTTCTTCTACAATATCATCCTCATACCAAAAGATCCGAACTGAAGTCAAGAGAGAAGTCACTAGTACGTCCACAACTTGGCCAAGTGAAACACATAAAATGCCGAGGTCCCATTGCAACACAAAGACTACTACTACTACTTCTATTTCATCTTCAACATCCACTCATCTTCATCTCGATTAATCCGAAGAGACTCCCCTTGACTTTTGACACGATTTGTATTACTCGTTTAAGTACTTGGCTAAATCATCGATAAAAGAATTTGTGTAAGGTCAGTGAAGCTTCAACTTTAGGATTAAAAGGTAAAGAAGGAAAAAGAGACGCTTTGATATCGTATACATTAGCTCTAAAACGCCAATAGATACAGGTTTTTCATTATTTTGAGCTCTTTTGTTTTAACTAGATGGACACTAAAGCCTGCCTGTAAAGTTTTACTTTAACGCCGCTTCAGAATTCATTGTGCACACCTCCAACAGATTCCTTGGAGCTGGAAAGTCATAAATCTATTAAAACAACTTTAGTTTGGCTGGGCTGAATCTCAAGCAACAGGTAATGAGAACATTTTTTGAAGCTTCTATTTTACTTCGTAGAACTTAATTTGATGGTTAAAAACATCAGAAAGGTTTTCCAAATAAAGTCTTTTTTAGGGAAATATTAAAGGTTTTGGGTTCTGTTGGAGTAAAAGTGAAAGCTGTTAAGGTTGGAGGCACATTGAGACAAACTGATTTCTCGTTCCAATTGTAATTCATAATTTAATAAAAAGCCTATTACGAAAGGAATGCGTTACTTAATTTTTTTAGAAGTCTCACTAAATTAAAAAAACAAGATAATATTCAAATTTTAAATTAGCAATTGCTCGGAGTTAAAAATAAAAAAATTGTATGTAGTTGTTCCAATAGAATACAATAAAATGTCCTTTCCTCAGACGTTGTATCGTCATTGAATCATCCTTTTTGATTTTAAGTTTCAAACTTTCACAAAGTTTATTCATATTGTAAGCAGGAATAGTATTATTACTTTGATACTTATTTACTTATTGTGTTTGAAAAGTTTTACGAGTGAAATAATGACGCCTCGGGTTATTAGAGTTGAGGTAAGGGAGAAGAAGTTAATATATTTACAAAATATCGTTGGAACTTTCTACGACCCAATACATGTAAAACGCTCAGTATCTACTTAACGACAAAGTAATTACTTGTAGCAATTAGAGCCCTGAATCAATTAGTCTTGGTTTTCTTCCTTCCTCTACAAGCTGTACACTTACGAAATTTTAGTTACGAGGGCAAGAAAATCTTCTCGTCGCACTTGATTGTGTACCGAAATAACGCTTTGCATGTCAAAATGTTTTTTATGAAAATTGATTTAAGTAGAATAAAGCAAAGATGTAACGTTATTAGTTAGAAAGAAAGCAAAGAAACAGTAGTAGTAGTAGAAGAGCAACGCATTATGATGGTAGGATGTTATATAATAAAGGATGGGGTGGTAGAGTTGTGTTTCGTGTTCCTGGTTCAAAAGTCGAGACGTGTCAGTCCTATTACCAGTACAATATGAAACTGGCTGGCTAACTAATGAATGGGGGAATATAGATAGACAAAATAAAAAGAAAAGTGCAAACTTAATTCAATTTTAGGTCATACTACTCTACAATGAACAACCAGCTTGGTAATAATGCCCAAAAGGAAGTCTGGCAGGCTGAAGAAAAATGTCTATATATTAGCTCGGTTTTGTTTTTAAGGTGATGGAGGGCGAAAAATGAACTTTGTTCCATAGCCGACACTTCACAAATAGAGTTGATATAAAATTGAATTTAAATTGAGAGAAAAGTCTGATTCACTCTGTTGTTTTCACTACGGGTAGTAATTTGTATGGAAACATCAACCCCAAAATTACACAATTCTTATAGTACAGTATTTTATAGAAGCTAACAGCATACTCACTTTCCCTGTCTCAATATGCCCTTCTCTGAGCTTTCTCTACTTTTACTAAAATGCCTAAAGTTCGTTATAGGGTAAATTCTTTATAAAACCCAAGCATATGCATCAATCAAGGTACGCAATATTTTATACAGACTAAAATTATAAAGGAAACCTGAATGGAAAGCTTTTAAATTCATTACCCATTCTAAAGTTCTAAAACTGAAATTGACACTGTGCATTCAAAATAGAGTGAAATCAACCACATATGGCCATATGACTACAAAATAATCATGAGTAGAAGTGTGTGAAATGATTTTTAATCAATTTACAAATAGTTTTATAGTAGTAAAAGAAGTAGTGGATTTAGTAGGACTCGAAAAGCCATCATTATTTGTAGGAAGTGAGGAAGTTGCTAATTCTATTTGATTCTCAGAGCAGTATCAAATTTGAAATCTTGTGTCTCTCTGCCACTTTTGTATGGGGTGGGCATCATCCAGCCTCAATTGTAGGTAGACTCTGGTCTTACCTTTGGCTTTCACTTGACTTGTCAGAAATATTGTAAATTGTATAGTGAATAGAATGTACACGCGATACATCAACATCATCCTCTCTATACATGCATCTGTCTATCCAAACGAAGCTAAGTCTCAGATTTATCTCGTCTTCCTTTCTTCTGTCCTATATTTTATGAATAATCATAATGTAGAGTGACAGTGAGAGTGCCATTTATATCTATGGTAGAGGGGACTTATGGAAGAATGAGTCTCCATTTCTTTATTATCATAAAATAAATCATTTTACTTTCCACATGAAAAGAGAATCTTCGTGTGTCATTGTGGTATTCATTTTAATATTACATATAGTAATAGATGAGTAACATACTTGCATACTTGAAGATCCGACGTACCCCCAACCTGTCCATCGTTAAAATAATGCATTTCCAATACTTAAACAGTGACACTCAGCAGTGCTGATTATTAGCTTTAATTTCCCGTCTGTTCCCAAAATTTTAGAATAATTCTCTCTTTATCTCTCTGCGCTTTAAAATGTTCTGTTTTATTTCTTGCAACGTATTTGGACTAGTCCTCTTCCCCAGTAACACTCGAACAACCCTGTCACTTATTATATTCCTTACTTTTGTCTGCCTTACCATGCCTACCAACCAAGTACAAATCACAAATGCCACCACTACTACTTTCATCACACATTACCATCCTCATCATCATCTCTATTATTTTATTCTTTCATTCTTTCATTTCTTGGTTGCAATCCGCAACCAAGACTCGAGAGAACAAAACGTTTCACAGATTTCTATTCTTTGTGAAATGTGAAGTAACCCTTTCCTGAGGTATATAGCTACACATTATTTACATTTTTCTGCTTATTGATGACAAGAGTTGTTCATAAATGGCATTTTAGGTAGATTTGAGTTCGTATGAAGTTTAAGAGTACTTTTTCAGCTGAATCTTTCACATATTTAATTACAAAATAATCATAGCATCGTTATTTCTGATTTGGAATCATTTCTTCAAAATTGTATCAACCTATTGCATTTTAATCTCCATTGCACTCGTATATTCTTGTGATGCCCCAATATTTCCAATTAAATCCTGATTACTCCCGTAGAAAAATTACTTAATGCAATGGAGAAAGTTAGATTTAATATTTGGAAGTTGGGAACATCCTTTATGGAAATGACCTCATGTTCATGTATAAATTAAAGGTATAATAAAAATAATAATGTTAGATACTGTACTGTACCTAGATGTAACAAAAGTAGTCATGGTGTATTTTTTATGTACTTCCTTACAATTCAGATGCACTTCTTCTCAACTTTCTTCCGCACATCAATTTGTAGTTGTAATAGCTGGTGATGGTCGGTTCTTTATATTTATAGGTTGTTAATAAATGAGAATTTTATGAAAAGTATATACTTCTGCAGATTTAATGTCAAAGAATACTGAAAGCCTTTATAGACATAGAAATGTATAAAATATGGTGTGGTTAAATATCAGAATAAAAACAGAAATTTCTAATCTTAAGTATTACAAATTTTGAACCAAGCTTGCCCAACTACGGTCCAAACAACACCAAAAATTATGAAACCAAACTAAAAACTTTACTTTCTTCTTGCTTTTCAGCTAGCTGGTTTCCGCAAGACATCGAATTCAGATTTCTGAAATACTTTTCAGTCACAAACTCCCTAATGGCAAAAATTTATCCGTTAAACCAAAACCCAGTCATTGCGAATCAACGAATAATTGATTGATTGAAGACGCTTGAACAGTTTATAAAAGCAGCTTCCTAAATCCCTACAGTCCCTTATTCCCAAGCTTATCCACCGTTATCTCGCAAGTCCTCGCTTTTAGCTAAGTCAAAAGAGAATAGGAAGCGGTATTCATTACTACGTTCTCAGATTTTCCAATCCAGAGGGGAAACAATAATACTTCTGTCTTCTGTGGAAACTGGCACAAAAACAAGAAAAGCCTACAAAAGGAAAGTCTCACAATTTATTATTTCATTACTAATATCCAACACCCAAATTCAGAGTCCTTCATCTAACTTCAAGAGATCCTGGAAACTAATCTCCAACTGAAAAATTACAAGGTGAAGTTCACAAGAAACCGTGAAAAGTAATGAATACAATCTAGAGAGTATTATTGTAGCCACTAAGCTAATCCAACATGTAGATCAAAGGAAAAAGTTGGAACTAGTGTAAATAATTCATTAATACCCAAAATACTATGTCTACGACCCATCACCCGTATTCACCCCATCATTAATAAGTTAGTATCAAGGATCAAAAGTAATTTTATCATTAAGTCAGGTAATTAAGATATTAGTAGAACTAATTCAAATCAGCTTGAGATAAGGGAAACTTACATTCTAGCACATCAAAACAGTTTTCATCTTTGGTGAAATCTGTACGCTGCGAATCTATGCTGAAAAAGTGGTAAGATGCTATTTCAGCTATCTCCGTAGAAGGCTCATTATTGGATGGACCTCGGGATCAGTGAAATGGGGCGCAGTGGGATTTCCAAAGATACTGCCGTTGGGGGTGGTTTCCCCATGGAGGACGAGGACTCGCCCTCCTCTGACCATGCAATCGGAGACATGGAAAATAGTCGGTCTCCTGATAATGACACTGGTACTCAACTCAAAGGACCGAACAGTCAAACAAGCCAAGAGTATCTAGATGAACAACACGTGGTGATAAGTCACTCAGCCCGAGGCAGTGGGATCCTCCCACTGACAGTTGTTGATGGCGAGAGAGAAACTTGGGAAAAGAAAGTGGATTTCCTACTATCTGTCATTGGATTTGCTGTCGATTTGGCTAATGTGTGGCGATTTCCATACCTTTGTTATAAGAACGGCGGAGGTAAGTTTTTTTTACATTTTGTAAATCTTTTATTTTAGGAGTTCATAAGACCAAATGAATGAGGTAAAGATGGCCTTATGGTTTTGAATGTATTGGTGTAAGCATTTATATCATGAGCTGAGTGTAAGTTGACACCTGTAAGACATACTCAATTTAGTAGATACGGTAGCCGTTTCGTACTTAATACTAAACGTACTTTATATTATAATAAAAAATAAGTTTATTTATGCTTTTAGGCTCCATGAATTTGCTAGCAAATAATTTCTTAAATTTGACGCTTATGAGCATCAGAGAATTTCAAAGTCAAATGGGATTATTTTAATTTTCAAATTCTAAGAAAAACTAGAAATCCTTGTTATTTTTTATTTCTGCCTGAAACTGCTTTCATTTACTATTAATTATGTATGGAAGCAGTATCCTTACCAGCTATGTGTTATAATTATAATAGAAATAAATAAATTGACAATCTTGCTACTTCTCCAAGTAGGTTTTAGCATTTTCTAACTTTCAACTGATCCAATATACACCTTTTCCTTTTAAATTAATTTTGAGCCCAGAAGTTTTCCCAGAGCAAGCTAAACTTGTTTATTATCTTCAATACCTGTACGATTTAAATAGGGAATGTTAGGATTTCTAGGGCATTCATGTCCTTCTTGTTGCAAAAAGTGCAAAAACTATGTTAAGTGAAAGAAAAGAATGTAGTCCGTGGTGTGCCCATGGTTGAATAAAAGTTGGTAATAGTTGTGTATTACTAGTTGAATGGTGAGTTGTACAGATTCTAAGCGAAAGTGAACTCATCCATCATTTTCAATTGGTCTTGTTCTGACTTCCCCTTTCCTTCCGCCTGTCTGGATAACCAGAAAGCCAGAATGTCTTATTTTCCACACTTAATGAGTTTATTTCTGTATTTGCGTTCCAATGAGATGAGAGTTACTTTTCTTAACCTCATTTTCCATGCGGATAGTGATGCATCTCTTTCAAAGCTGACTTTGAATTATTCAAGTCTGTCATTTCCTTGAAAGCCAAGTTTTTTTCCGTAAAGTTTTTGTAACTACTAATCCTATCAACCCTCACCATTCAATTCATCGAGATTCTAAGTAACACAAAACTTATTCTAACTCTCTCGTTTTTTGCATTTCCTTTGTATATCCTTTGGAAACGTATTGAAAAGACATTTATTTTCATGTCTACATTTTATCATGTTGTAAGTTTTAGAAAATTTCTAGGTTCAAGTAAAAGCTCTTAGTAAGCAATTGATTCAACAGGCATAAGATAAGTCTCATCCTTTATAATCGGACGACAGTGTTTATGAATTTTAGCCGAGCAACAACACAATTCATCGGTTACTAGATTGTAAAACAAATGTCCACGCATACTAACCAAATTCAAACAAGGTAGACTATAAAACTAAAAATTAGGTTTATGTATATGAATGAAACGCTGGAATGAGCTACATAATTAGATAGAAGTTTAAACAAAATTAATTTGTAAAACGACAGGATACACCACCTCTTCTCCTGCCCTTATGGATTGATTTAAGTACATCCGAAATATTGAAAGCCATAAGAAAGTCGATAAGAAATAATCCAACACTTTGTGGTGCTTACAAAAGCTAAAATTATAAAATTTATGGCTTCAATATTTTGAAGAGTTAGCATCCAAGCCGACCATATCTTGTATCTCGTGGTTGCATGAAAACCCTCAGCAAAGCAATGTGTAACAGTTAGAATTCCAATATAACGACGTAGAGTATTTGGGCCTTTGTTTTTCAAACAAGAATATCATATCTCTCATCCCTTTGATTTCCTTTGCTCAACTTTCCAGCCCTAACTTGGCTACTATTTTATGTTCTAATATAACATTAATAAGTGTCTACCTCATCTCTCGTATATTTCACATCCTTCAATCCTTCAATCGTATTTTCATATTCACATGATCTGCTACTTGAAGTGAGTGAGTGAGTTGGAAAGCCAAAAAGCAAAGTTGATATAATGCTTCAGCAAATAATATTTGGTTATAGCATTGGGTTGCATTTGCATATCAACTCATCAGGATCGGAACAAGAAATAATATGTTAGGACTACATAATGTAATCATCGTATATCGTCTGTAAAGTCTGTAATTCAAGTAGATCTCTTAAATCTAATACCTATTATTGGCTTTATGTTCTGTCATTTGAGTATCAAAGACTAACAGTATCAGAATATGATGATGTCCTGTAGCTGTAACCCATTCTATATGATCGATGGAAAGTAAGAAAGTCTTTTTACTCTAGAATGTTATGAAATGGAAAGCAAAATGGCAAATTTTTATTATTATTTACATTATAAGCTTTCTCGAGGGTTTGTAAGGCTTCTTCAAGAAACAAGCAAGTTTCAGTACAAGTTGTTTTGCTTAGTAAATCAAATCTAGGAGTACATAGTTGGTTCAGTAGGTAGGTTCTGTGGATTTAAGGAGGACATAATGCATTAAAAATTAATGAGGAAAGTTAACAGCTTATAGCTTTTGATTTTAATTATTCATTGTGTTTATTGAAAAATATTTCCTGATTACTCAGTAGCAGCATATTGAACAAAAGGGCTGAAAGAAAATACCCGAAAATTCCTTTTACTGGAGGTTTTAGTAAGTCAAAAATTGAGAAAAATGCTTTAGAAAGAATTTTGAATCATGCTGAATAACCTATTTTATTTGTCATTTAGGCCTATACTTTGTCAAATTATTTCTTAAAATCCCTGCTTTTCATTGATTTTTTGTGTGTTGTGTATTATTTTTTGTAAATTTTTCTATACAACACTACGTATTTTCCCAGGAGTAGTAGAGGATTTTCCCCAGGTAAACCAGGTAGTATCAGTGTAAACTCGTCGTTGGGTGGAAACCAGTAAGGATAATTCCTATCTGTAAACCTTCAGACAATAAAGCCATTACTTACTTACTTAAACCAGTTACTAACTCAATCAGACCATCAGACGGAGAAAACGTATGAAATTGTTTTCGATTTTGACATCGAATCTGTTTTATTGAGAGATGTTTTAACTTTTAACCATGTGAGGGCTTCGAGAAGCAGTTTTCAGGAGTTTCCATCATTTTATTTGGTAAAATCTTCCTTTGTAGTAAAGTATTGGCATTCCATGAAAAGTAAAAGGAGGAGTGATAGATCAATTTTATTTCCGTCCCCTTTAACAAGCCCGGAAATTTAGCTTTAACAAACACTGTACTCCGATGCATCTCCCATTTTTTTCGTTTTAATAGTTGTACCTGAAAGGAAGAACTTTAATCTACCTTCTTACTAAACATGAGACAATTAATTGGATCCAAAGCGGATCTCTATTTGGAGCTAAACTCGGATTTTTCCTGTACTTAATACAGATGACTCTATCAAGCCCTATCATTAGAATACAGAATTAGAATTAGTTGAACAATTTGCTGCTGCTGTAGTGAAACAAAATTATGAAACTTTCATTTTCAGTGATATTCAAAATTTGCAAAAAAAATTCTGGATTATTTCGTGGAAGGCAATAATTTTGTACTGTAAGAAAAACACATGCATTACAGTAGACGTTGGTCGGGGTAGTTGATAATTGTATGCCTAAAAACGATATCATTCAAGTTTCAAGACACTCCATGTACCACTTTGCATGGCTTTCCATTTGTAATATTTGGGCTAGCTTTATTCTATTGCAATAAACTTGCTAATCTTTATTCTGCTCCAATAAACACAATAAATCACGGATAAAATTTCCAGCGTGGGTTTGCAATTTGACTATGCAAGGTTATCTGTACATGAATTTGAAGAAGCTCTTTTACCTCGATCAATAAGGTTACATACAATACAAATCAGCTTTGCATTTTCCAGGAAGGAAGTTTAATGTAATCTGTCACACTGCATTGAATCTTTGTGCAACAAAGGATATTCTCATATTTCTAAAGCTTATGAAGTCAAAAGCTTATGAAGTCAAAAGCTTGTGAATCTGAAACTGGAAAGGAAATTAACAACTGTTCCTGTATTTAATGACCTTTTATTCGGATGGATTTTACAGGTGCGTTTCTAATTCCATACGTGACCATGCTGGTGATTGGAGGAATTCCTCTCTTTTACATGGAACTCGCTTTGGGACAGTACAATCGAAAAGGAGCAATCACCTGCTGGGGACGACTTGTTCCTTTGTTTAAAGGTTAGTATTGGTTTACTTGAAAGTTTTGGTTGCTCGGAAAAGTATGTAATTCAAAGTCCCCAATATTAAAAAAACAATGAAGCGGTTTTAATGAAAACTCTAATGAGAATGACATGTCCATAATTTAATTTTTAATTAATTGGTTGGGTCCAAAAATATACATTTTGTTCGGCAACCTGAGTTTTGGGGGAAATTTTATAAACCGACATACAAAAAAGAGTCAACTGTCCTTTGGTTTAGAATCGTATGTGAATGTATTACACTTCAATGCAAAACCTTTGATCATTCTAACTCTCAAGTTCAGCTTTACAGCTCTCCAGAGAGACAAAGAGAGCTCCAACTGGTTTGATTTTATGGGCAGTATAACTTCCCTGCTTATAAAGTCTATCCGATTCGACGAAAGTTTAATGTTACCACTACAACGATTTATCCACTCGGCTTCTCACCTTATGAGTATCTGGATCAAAAAGGGCTTTTTGGTCAAACTGAGATGCATGGCACATTGCGTAAGCTCAACGGAGACAACAGACTCCGATGAGTCAATAAGACATTGAAGACAAGGACTGCCCAGTCTCGCAAAAGGTGTACTTGAGAATTGCTGAGGTCGGTGATAAAATCTCACGAATCACTAGATACCAATTTATAATCAGAATAAAGCCTCACGAAGCCCTTAGAAATTGTATGAAAACTAAGGTGTCATTGGTCACATCCATTTATATTGTTCCATTTCTAAATGTATTTGTTTGTCTGGGTGAAAGTAAAGTTGAAACAATAGTTAAAAAAATTATCTGCTGGTAATATCATTGCTGACCTTGTGCCGATCAACCTTTCACAAATCTGTAAAAGTATGAGTTCCATAATATCATGCCCACGTATATTTTTAGGGTTGATTGAAATCAAAAATAGCATTGGTGGGGGATGAGTTCCCAAGAGACTCAAAGACATGAATATCATTATCATCACATTTATCTACTGTAGTAGAAAGTCATACCCTTGCTGATACTACATTACAAGATGAGTTATAAACTATAGCTCTTATATATGCTGTGTCTGGTGGATTGAATCAGATCAGATTTTGTGGTCTTGTCTCGTCTAGTCTGATACGATATCGTTGTAAGTAGCATATGTACATAAAATAGCCAGCTAAGTCAACTTATAGCTAGGGTTATGTCGAAGTAACTACTGCTGAAAGACACAGTATATTGTGCATGATTGGGTATCTATGTAGAAAGTAGTTTCCCTAGAAAAAAAGAGAAAGTACGGATGGAAGGATATGAAAGAAATAAAGGACTTAGAATATAGGAACCAAGTATTCATCGTGGAGTAGTTATGGGCAAGTGGTGATAGTGGCAGTGGTGGTTAGTGGTTGCTACTACTACTACTACTACTTAATACCTTACTTAAGGTACTTTCTCTCTCTCGTATTATGTATGTAAAGAAGGTGCATCCAAATATAAATGAGGGAGGATTGGCTCTTGTGCAGGGTTGTAAGAAAAGAATCGGGTAGTACCTGGAGGGTATGTTGGTTCCGGGTAGAATTCTAATGGGTCATGTATGCATCTATCAATGAAGTATAGAAAGAGTTAGGAAGCCGGCAGAGGTGAAGTGAAAAGACATTCATCTTGACGGAAGCAGGAAACGGGTAGGCCCTCTTCGACTTGCTTCTACTACTGCTTATCGTGATCGTAATGGCTGACTCTGACTGACTTTCTAGTTTAACTTTATCCTTATGTTCATTATATGCACATCAAATGGCTATCAACTAAAACCTCACTTGTACAACCTTATAATGGCTCACTAATGTACCGTGAAAACGGGAAAATTCTTCTACCATTTGACACACAAATCTCTCTGGCTTCATTCCCAAGAAAAAATACACTCACTGTATTATATTATTGGATCTCTTTTTGCTGTAATAGTGGGCTCATACGTGAAGAATGGAATAGTGAGGGAGCAACTATGAGTATTGTATTATGGGGTTGGACGTAATGATAATAATAATATCAGTCAGACACACTAAAAAAGCTTATTGAAACCTTTTAAATTTACTACTACTAACTAATAAGTACCACTACTGACTACTATTTGAATTCTGTTTTATTATACGTAGTCGCAAATTGTGTGGGTAATAATAAGAGCATAGTGTTCAAGTTCATAAGGACTTTCATTTGCATACATGTATGTATGTGACACGAATAAAAGAACCACTTAGGCATTATTATTATGATTTTTACTGTATTATTATTACCTTCTAAAAGGGAAAATGGATTCTTCGATTTTTTCCATTAATGGAATTTCAACTATATTTTAGGTGTATGTATCAAAAATGGCTTTTATCTGACGAAAATGAAAGTACATTATGAATGGGAACTCTTGTATGGTATTATATACATATAAATATAAATTATATGTGGATACGAATGGACTTTTGTTCGCCCGTAGTACACTTGGGAATTCAATAGAATCTTGTAAGCGTTTTATTGCAAATTACTCATTCCACAGTTTAGAGCTTTAGGCTTGATTTTTTTTCAAAATTGCATGGTCATTTCTCTTTAAAGTTTTCTGTAGGTTTAAAAAGTTGACTTGATAATTCAAACAACACGGTAGTGATAGGCTTGTTGTTTACTTTTCGAAAGCTTGTACAGAAAATCAAAACTTTCAGGAAGTGATGGAATTTACAAAAACTGAAAAACATGCAATGAATTTTTAGAAATTGAAAATTATGTAAAAACTTTCACCCGAATATATGGGCGCAGTGTAATCCTAAACGGTACGTAGGGAAAAAGAAACTGTAATTACGTTCAAGTTATGATAACGATTTGTAACAAATAGGTGCAAACTTTCCCACAACAGTTGCTTTTTCTATTCTACTTTAAACGTCACGCTTTGTAACTTTAATAATTTTAGAATGTCAATTAATTAAAAAATTATAGAACCTAAATCTAAGATAAAATTTGATGGTAATTAAATTCAGCGTCTTTCAACAAGATTAAATGAAAGTTCTAGGCTATAACCAATGAAAAAAAATGGAGATTTGTTTCACCTGTATGAATTTCTCTTTCGGGGAAAGTAAGGAGCCCAGACATGCCGAAATATCGTTGGGTATTTATAGCAATCTGTTGCTTCAGGAAGGAAAAAACTAGACAACTTTCCTTTGCATGCAAAATATCAAACGGACCATTTAACAAGCTGCAGTCTATAGAAGAAAATAAATTGCCAGAAAAGGACATAAGTGTACAACTTGTGTGTATTATAAAAAATCATGTAAGAATGACCCATAAATTTCCTTTTATTCTTTCGCTTTCCCTCTCTTAAGTTGTACACTTAGAAGTCATTTACTCGTTTTAAGGGTGGCTACGACTACTTGTAGCAAAATCAAAGTAAAAGTATGAAACTTGGCAAAAGGTGTTTCACATTTTTGGATGAAACGTACTGGCGAAAGTACCTGTCCGTCCCTTGGTGGAAATAATGATAGCTACGGGGGAATGGTAAGGTGAAGGGTAGTTTGGGTTGCAGCAGACAAAAAAAATTTAGAAAATGATATTATAGAACTGTCTGTACCTATAACTGCATGTATTTGACCTGGCATCTATTCAATTGACAGATTGAGAATTGCATTGCACTAGAGACTGAAGATGTGCTCTTGAGGAATTGAAGTGAATTTCAGACGGGCTAACTTAATTTTAGAACAAATTGACTCCTTTCATGTGAGGCAATAGAGTCATTTTCAAAATGAAATTGAGCTCATGATATCATTATAGATTGCTGCAAAGCTGCAATGCTCTAGTCTTTAGTGCATGGGAATATTGCAGAGGAAAAGTTTCCATGCTGCATGATGATGTTAGAAGAACGTGCAACTGCTTTTACCATGGCTTTGATTTAAGATCATTCCCGATTATTATCGAATTAATGTCGCCTTCTTTAACAAGTCTTCTCATACTTCTTTATTTACTGTCTGAACTTGGAAACCTATAGTGATGATAATGAGTTTCTGATCGTGATAATGTTAATTACCTGTACCTTCAATACTCAGACTTGATCGACTGTCGCAAATTAGATTAGAGCTGTAGGATCTTGTGTAAATGCATCTTCACGAAGAAAGAATCAAAGATTTTAAATCACTGACTCTGCTTATAGGGATTTCTTAATTCACAGTAAGCAGCCTTGATGTTTTTTTAAGATTTTACAAAGTATTATGATGAATTAGAAAAGTTTTGTAAAAAAAAATTACTCATTTTTTTTACACCATGACATTTTTAAGATTTCAAGTTTTTAGTTTGACTTGTAACTTTTTACTTTACTAAGTACTCACCCGAAAATAGAGATTAATCTTCGCAAAATGTTGTTGCATTGGGATTTCAATGATGGGAATCTGGACCTAACCGTTGAGTTGTTTTTCGGAAAACGAAGAACAGAAGAGTAGGGACAAAAAACGAGCAGGAAAATGAAGGATGAGAAAATCAAGTAATAACAAAAGGAGAGATGTTGGTATAGTAAATAGGTTGAATATTTGCATATAAATGACCAACTCCATTGTGACTTGTGTGTACGATGCAATTCCAATTAAGTAGTTTTATAGTCCGCTAAATACAACATTTTGGATCAAGAACATCTTCGCTAATTAGCTAATAATGGCCCTTGTTTTCATAGTACCTCATTGTCCATTCCCACTTCTTCTGCCCCTAATTTTCTTAGAACTGTTCTTACTTTTAGCTAATTTATCCCTTAGGATTTTATAATTACGAAGCGAAGGGGAAAGAAAGCTCATTATGAAGAGAAATGTCTTAGGGTACTGGCAATAGTTGTGACGAGCAACCCCGAAGGGATCGGTAAAATCATTTGGTATAGTGGATGAAAAAGTTAAAGACTTTTTAAGTGTTTGAAACTAACTTTGACCTTGGTTCTGGGTTAAGGACTTAGAAAAAGGATTCAAAGTAATTAAAAATCTTATCACCCTCATTGTTAAAAGAAGATGAGCGTCCGAGAAGACAGCTAATGTTTATTCGGTACATTAATTAATGAATATCTTTAAATTTATTAAGGTAAAGCCTCAAACCTAGAAACGTAAACCAAAGTTAAATTTCAATGGCTTGGTTTATTCTACCAACACAGTTCATCAGAAATTACCAGTGCAGTGCAAGTATAGAATTCATGCAGAGGCGATCTGCAAGCAATGTCTAATTAGTAAATTGATATTTTAGGGATTGGATACACAGTGGCTCTCATAGCATTTTACGTGGATTTCTATTACAACGTGATAATAGCATGGGCCCTTCGATTTTTCATTGCATCTTTCACCATGGACCAACTTCCATGGACGAACTGTGACAACCTTTGGAATACTCTGGCCTGTACACCTGTGAGTCACTCTTATAACTATTTGTCTTATTTTCACGACATTTCTTTGACATGTTGTGATTAATGACTTTCGACAATTATGTCTAAGCTTGTTAGCCAGACGCCTACTGCAGACTCAGAAGAATAAAAAAAAATGGAGACTGTCCAAACAGTAAACTTTTACTTGATTGTCGTGACTTGTTTTAATTACGTTTTAGATTGAAGTAGCTGGTTTCCCAAATCCTCATCAGGGCCCAGTTCAGGAAAACTACACTTCGTATTTCAATGGCAGTAGGGTGTATTCAGAAGAAGACGAAGGAAATTACGATGCATTGGGGGTTGTAAACGCATCACGATATACTAATGATAACAAAACTTCTTCGGCTTCAGAATACTTCCAGTAGGTTTAAATTTAAACGTACTTACTCATATTTGAAAAGGTTTGAAAGAATTTTGTATACTTAATGGTTCTGTATTTTTAGACGACACATTCTAGAATTACAAGAGAGTTCAGGGCTCCATGATTTAGGACGGATCAAACCGGACATGGCCCTCTGTCTTCTAGCCGTTTACGTGATTTGCTACTTTAGTTTGTGGAAAGGTATTTCAACTTCTGGAAAGGTAATTACATTTTTTTTTTACTCATTTACACTCTTATCTTAAACAATTTTAATTTTAATAGTAACGAAATCCCATTCCCTCACTGGTCTAAATGTAATGCTTTTATAGGTCGTCTGGTTCACAGCCTTGTTTCCGTACTTGGTTCTATTTATCCTTCTCATTAGAGGTGTAACATTGCCAGGATCATTTGAAGGAATTAAGTACTATTTGAGACCTGATTTCAAATCCATCACTCGTCCTGAGGTTAGTCGGGTTTTTCTTTCGTCGTCCTAAGTTTGGTCATTTGATGAAAATCCTGAATGTCTGGTACACTTTTTAAAATAACAACTAGCAACTAAGTCCATAAGCTATAATGTATTCCAACGTGGATTTCATCTCTCAATTCCCTTCTAACGTAGCGCATTATAATGCTACAATATTTGATGATTTATAATACATAGTACAACGGATTAATGAGGAAAGTGCCACAAACTCTCGTAACACTTTCACCAGCATTTTATTCATATTGCTCACATACTTCATACTACTTTTACACTCCAGATACAATTCGTCTGGCGGATTAAATGTATCATATAGTTAGTAAATGTATATAGTGCGTGTGTGCCTGTTGCATCTCCGTCTATTGGGTTGAAATGAACGTGATTTGATTTACAATTTATAAACTTAAAGTTATACCAAGTTAGAATAAGAATGAGTAGATTTTTGCACTTTTTATGTCTCTCTTTAAATGCAGTCCCACTACTCAGGTCTACATAATAACTATACAATCACAACTTACTTTAATATAATATTATAGGTATATATCCAGTAGAATTGAAAATCTAGAATCTCATGTAAATCTGTCATTCGACTGAGACTAGAGTCTGAAACGAAGGAAAAACTCGGAAATCTAAGACACACTAATGGAAATTTCATGTTCCACATGACTCTCGAGCAGAATGACAGATGACCCTTGGCTCAATCGCATTGGTATACAATAGGGTTGTCTACCAAAATACTATCGTTCAAAAATCAACTCGAAATATTCTATAATACTAGTGGCTAGTCCTAGTCACGATGAGATTAGGATCTACAACAGTCTTCGAATTGTTAACGAACTTTAAGGATATCCCTTTGCATCTTGTATTTGCCATTTATAATTGAAGCAAGACCTTGAGCCTAAGTATTTTGAGACATTGTTGGGCGTTTAAGATGCAGACTAGACGTTTGTGGTAAGAGAAATGAGGCCTCTTCTTTTCAGGCTGTCTATTACACTTGACTCAGTTTTACAACAATGATAACTGTGTAGATTGTTCGTCCTGATGAATAAATCTAGTCGGAAGAGTATTGTCTGATTATGAACTAAAAAGTGAATCTTTGAGTCTTTGAGATGTATTACCAATAGTTTTGAGTCTAGGAGTAAGGTATTTCAAATTTCTAAGCCATGAATTTACTTCCCTGGCAATTGACCCCTGTCGGACTGTTTTAGCTAGTGTAGGTTCATGTTTCAACACAATACAAAATTTATTTCATCTCACAATCACATCTCTCTCTTTTGTCTGCTCTACCTATAATTTTAGGTTTGGGTGGATGCAGCAACCCAAGTTTTCTTTTCTCTTGGACCCGGCTTTGGTGTACTTCTTGCATTTGCCTCTTACAACAAATTCCACAACAATGTCTACAAGTCAGTCCTTCCTGTTTAATTTATGATACTAATGCCGTATTAATTAATGTGAGTAAGGGATCTTGAGATTTTTAATTTGATTATTTTCAGGGATGCCATGCTAACAAGTTGTATCAACTCGGTAACAAGCTTCATTGCTGGATTTGTCGTATTCTCCGTTCTCGGGTATATGTCTCAACAAAGTAATAAGCCTATTGAGGTAATTTTTGATTCATTCTCTGTACTATCAATCCTGAATTAAATTTAAGATAAAGAAGCACTTCACTTTTCTCTTATCCCTTTGATGCGTTTGAATTGGGGCTACCTCCTGCATTATATCCACCTTCTGTCCCACTCAAAACGCTATGTACTAGATCAAGTAAACAAAATGAATGAGTAGTGGCTAGATCCACTGACAATGACACTTTGTCAAAGATGTACTTCCAATTCACTCAAATCCTTTGCTTTCTCCAAAAGCCAATGACAATGACTCGAGTGTTCCTTTGTTCTCTGAAAGAGGTTCTAGAGAAGGAAAGCCAGATGTGAAACGAAGTAGGGATTCTTGAGTCCAGTATGGTAGTTTCTGAATGTTGCTACAAAGTATTATAAAAAGAACGACCATCCAAGAAGTTAGCCTTAAAAGTGAAATATTAACAAAGAAACCGTTCAGATCTCAAGTGTTGTGCACATAGTTCTACATAAAAAGAACGAATTGTTCCAACCCTTCACCTTGTTGTTGTCAAGTAAAATCTATTATTCTGCTTTTATTTACAGGAAGTAGCCCAAGAAGGTCCTGGATTGGTATTTGTCGTCTACCCTGAAGCAATTGCTACGATGCCCGGATCCACCTTTTGGGCTCTTTGCTTCTTCATGATGCTTCTTACCTTGGGACTTGATAGCTCCGTATGTTTTCTTTTACTTTTCTCCAATTCCATTCACATCTTACAAATTTATGATAAAATTCTGCATTTTGTTTTCTTCCCATGTTAAAACTTAATTGTTTCCGTTCCTAACAGCCTTGAAATTTCTTTAGCTACTTGTTTGAATGTAAAGTATTTCCATGTTTTCTTTTAATCAAATTCTGATCGAACCTAAGTAAATCAAGCCTAACCTATTATAGGTAGCTAACGCTTACTGTGCATCATTCATTTGTGTCGTATTTTTGAGGATTTTCAATACTTTAAAAGCTATTTTATGTTTATTCATTCAACTTGGACTAGCATTAACTAGTTTATTTATTAAGCTGTTTAAATTATTTAGTGCGTGGTTCCTATATGCAGTCTCAAAATTGGAAATGGGTTTACCAAAAAAATCCAATCAGTTCCTAGGGTATTTCCATTTTCCTCAGATTTTTCTTCACAAATAGGCAAAGTTGATGAGACGAAGAGATAATGTCGGTAATCTTTGTTAATGCTCATCTTCAGTATAATCATCAAGTTTAGGGTGCAAGTACACTTATACACCCTTATAATATTTCTCTTGAGGACTAATCATGTTTTGCCTCATAAAAGTACTTGATTCCTGCCCAGTCGACAGTCTCTCCTTGGATGAGATTAGTTTTGTGTCTATTGACATTGTGGCTGACTTTAATATTATTGATTGTATTTTGTTACAGTTTGGTGGTTCCGAGGCGATAATCACAGCCTTGAGTGACGAATTCCCGATTATTGGGGCTCATCGTGAGATATTTGTTCTTTGTCTCTTCTCACTCTACTTTATTGTTGGACTTGCCTCCTGCTCCCAAGGTGGTTTCTACTTTTTCAGTCTACTTGAGAGATATGCAGCCGGGTTTTCTATCCTCTTTGCTGTCTTTTTCGAAGCCATCGCAGTCTCATGGATTTATGGTTTGTCTAGATGGAAATTGATCAATATGTGCACTGCCTTATCTTTTACACTCTAGCATGTTTACTATTTGCATAACTAAAAGAGTTATGTCAGTCCGTGGGAGGCTGATGATTCTGATTGTTTGTTATGGAGAACCAGAATCAGCTCGTAAACTCTGTCTGTATGTTTAAGTAATGTAATTTAAGTGCCTTCGTGTGGTTAACAGCTTTGGTTAGAATAAGCGAGATTTTATATAATGTAAATTAAAGATATTTGCAAGTTTTTTTTCGTGAAAAAGGTAATACATTATTGTAGCCACCCCTGGTGCTTCCATTAACCTAAAAATAATTTTTCTATTTTTAAAGGAATTGACCGATTTAGCTCTGACATTGAAGAAATGATTGGAATCTACCCAGGAACTTATTGGCGAGTTTGCTGGAAATTTGTTGCTCCGATATTCATTTTGGTGGGTTTGAAATACGTAGTTTAACGTATAACATATGAATCATCTATTTGGCTTTCCAATTTGTAAGCCTTTTAGAAATAAAGCCATTATTTTGATGATAACTTTTAATCATATTTGCAGTTCATCATTGTCTTTGGATTGATGATAAATGAGCCGCTTGAAATTCACAACTACGTTTATCCTGAATGGGCTAATGTACTCGGGTGGTGTATCACATGCTCCAGCATTGCTTGGATCCCTGGAATGGCACTTTATAAATTGGCTGTCACAAAAGGAACCTTCCGTGAGGTGGGAATAAATGGCTTAAAAATAGTAATTTACTAATTTACTCAAAGCATACAACTTTGACTTAATTTGTCTTGCTTCCCTCGATAGCGTTTGAAATTCTTGACAACCCCATGGAGAGATCAGATACAGCAAGCAGCAACTCTGAATGGAATTCAATCAGAAGCCTCACAGGTCAAAAGTAACATTGTAGGCGAACCTGTCTAAATCTAGGAGAGAAATTTACGCATTTACTACAAACCAATCTATCTCCAATAAAAAAATACTTCAAGTACTCATCAATGAATGAGTTTTTACTCTTGAATTGGAAATGAAATGGAGACTCTAACCTTATTTTATTTTTTGATCTGTATGATTTCTTTAAATTGAAAATTTTTGCATACAACAATTAGTTAATTTGCTGCAGGGACCAATTACTAGTGAAAGCAAACGAAGTAGTTGGATAAAACTGCTGCTGTGGTTTTTGGCTTCAGCTTTCTTTCTTAAATTGTCATTGTTTGTTTAGAAATATTCCAATTAATATTGAAATATACCTTTAATGCTTAGTCTAACTTCATCCTAGATATTTGGGAAGGATATATGAAACAGCAGCTTCAAGAAATAAGATGCAGTTCTGTACAAAGTTTAATTTGCTAAGAATACGTGGATAACAATTTGGAATTTCACAAGAATTTAACATTTAATCATGAGGTAGAATTTCAATAAATGTAATAAATCTATAATTTATTTAAAAAACATTGTAAATATTTCATGTAGCTGGCTACTAAAAAGCTGTAGGCTTCGTTAAGGTAAATTGAAGTTTTAAAGTATGTAAATGTACTTAAGATCCAGTAAGATAGACAACAATTGGACTTGGAATTAAGTAACAATTTAAGAATGAAATACTACTTGCTGATTAACTAGAGATTTGAGTAATTATGAATCTCGTGCTCGCAAATTGAAATTTGTCAGGATTGCTTAAACAAGGAAGAATTTCCAGGTTTTGAATTTGCAATGATGTAAAGCACTAAAAGAAGCTGGAGAAGGCATCCTAGTCGATTGAATTTATTGGCAGGTATACATTTTGAAATGCAGCAATTTGCATTACGTAGTTGTAATTCTATGTGTAGACTAACTTTAAGAAAGGGCTATTTCTAGTTAATTAAGTGCTACTCATATAAACACAATCTTACTACTGCTTTGGAGATAATAAGGAAATAGGATAATATGTAACTAAAGCTAATATGAAGATATATTATAGGAATACAAAATAACTGCAAATCTGTCTGCTTGCCTGTCTGCTGGTATACAATATAGCACCTAATTTGGATTACATTACATGTAGTATTAAGAACAATGTGTAATTCAACTTAACTGGTGTGAAAGTATGATGCTAGAGATTTTCAAACATAATCTTCGGAGGTGTAACGGAAATAGCAGCCAATTTCCGTTACACCTCTAGGCAAGGTGAATTTTTTAAAGAAAACCTGTCAAACAGTTATTTAGAAACATTGAAAGAATTTTGAAAAGTTCTGTATTTGTTCCCCTCTATTTTTTCCGAATCTGGGTTTTATTTTTAGTACTTGTTATGCATGCTCTAGATTGTTATACGATTAACTGTTAATTATCTTTGATATTATTTTAATTCGAATACAATCTGCCTATACCACTGTAATCGCGTTTTTTAAGAATGTGTTACTTATATTTATTATCAATGCAATGATGGTGTTACGTAAGTGTAGTAATTTTAATTGTGATCCAGAATTGAGTATTATTGTTGTTAAGTTTATAAGGGTGTGGTATATGAGGAAGTGCATTTTGTGAGATCCTTCTATGCATACTGCATACAGGTATAGTTTTCATAAATTCAAGAAATTAAAATCAATCAGTTGTGACATTATATCTTTCTGAGTCCTGCCCATTTATTGACTAGCAAGTGTTTTTGAATTTAATTACTAAAATTTCTAAAATTTAATTTCCAAAATTGTACACAAATAAACCTTTGGAAAGCACGATTTTAAGAAAGACGTATTCAATTTTTCGAATTTCTACTACCGGCGATTTTTCAGATGGTGCAAGATGCTCTTACAAGAGCTGTTTTGATGCAACTTGAGAATCGTTAATTCATTGGAAAGGGCCGTGTCTAAGAGCTTGTAATGGAAGTTTTTTACGAGTTTTGTACCATGATGTCCAGAATTGTAGATTAATTACACCAGGACATTAGGTAGTAAATAAAAGCAGTATAGTTCTTATTTAAATCGTAGCAAAGAATTAATACGATATAAATTTGTAAAAGACGCGCAATTAAAAATTTGGATAGAGTCTATTTGTATTTGAAGAAGTTATTGACAATGAATAAGTTCAAGAGATATCCCACGAACTAAATTTATCTCTTAGCTTAAAACAATTGCTCGAGCAACGAATAGAATAAAGTTGTTAGTGATAGTGAACGTCCCAATTTCTATCTAAAATTTTCCATGCATTGATCAAGAATAGTGAGACGGTTGAAATCATAAAAATAACAGACATAGGGAAATGGTTCTGAATATAATTAAAATTAACATGTGTGCTTAGCATAAATTGTGATTCTGTAACAAGTTAAAGTCACTGCGCTTATGATACAACTCCCCGACATAATGATTACCACAAAACTCGAATTAGAACCCCATGAGCGGCAGTTAATGTTTCAGACATTTTTTCAACCGTTTTAACATAATAAGATACGGAGTTTTTTTAAGAGAGGTTTGAATTCATGCCCTTTGATTGAACTTCAGTAGCCATACACAAACGAATATTCATAAAAATAACATTTATTTTCCAAAATTCAGTTTTTCGGACTTGATTCTTGTAAAATGCCGATATTCAGCCGTTAAGCATAAAGTTCAACTTCCAAATCTTAAGCATGATTAAAAAGTCAGTTAAAAACATCTTTAAATGCATTCCACTAAAAGAGCTTTTTTCCCTAAAGAGCTTTCGCAAAATAAAAATTATGTTAACCATTTTTCACTGAATAAATAAAAATTATAATAATAACAGCAGAAAGTCTTTTAAATATGCACAAGTTGGGTCATTTAACATAGAGGGTGAAATGAATAAAAAGGAATGAATGAACGCGTTAAATGTTTCGAAAACTTGACGTCCTTGAGTGTGAAATGCAATATGTGATATTATAAAACCTTCATCTCATCTCGATCTCGTCACATTCACTCTCATCATCAACAGCATAATTACTTGGCTTGGTTTGGGCCTTCATTTTGCCAAAGCTGTAATACAAACGAAGCTAGAAGGTGATATTTAACCCAGATTTTTAGTTCCGTCGTAATACTTGCTTCAGACCTTAAAACTGACTTCAAACCATACCGACTGACCACGTACAAATCTGTAAGAAGTCTGGTGGCTTTCCTTACTTCATTATTATTGCTCATTGATTTAATGATCGTATTTTTGTTTGCTGGTTTTGCTAATGCTAATGCTAATTCTAAAATTCTAATCCTACCACTGCACTGCCGTGCTCAATGTAAATTCTCTTCGTTATGGTTCATGTACTTTTCATAAATGATGTGAGCTAAATTTCCTTTAATGTTGGGGTGATGTTTTAAACTGAAATTGACGTTTGTACCGTTCCATTTAGAGTTAGAAATCTACCGAGGGTTGTACAAAGCATTCGGAGCATTTGTGTCCCCAAGGTCACTTGAGGTAACAAGCAAAATTTTAACTATGGCCCTATACTCCTTGAACCTAGCTTCAATTAGTTGATTCGTTAAATGGGGGAAAATCTCAAAAAGTTGTAATACGTGATTTGTAATCAGTTCCCTTTTTAGTGTTTCTACAAATAATCTTACGAAAAATCAAGAGTGGTCCTCCTCTCTCTTATTTGTCGCACCGTCTTCACTCATTCAGTCATTTCTCACATTTTATGAAAGGGAAAAAAATCTTGCATTTTTTGTATTGAATTTTTCTGAAAAGGAGCTTCTTTGCTATACTTTCTTCTTTACGTCTACCTGCTTAACTGTCCCCATTTTGGTTTCAATCTTTTGTACCTTTTTTGCTTCTTAGGAATGCACATCCTGATCCGTTCGTCCTCTTCTTATTCTAATCATTATTGTTGCAATTTTGCTTTGCAAGTAAGTTTAAGGCTTGTAATTGCGTGAGAGTTGTATGCACTCCGTGCAAGACATAGTGGCGTCCCTGCTTTTTTAAATATCTTTATTTTTATTGAATCTTTACGACTTTATCATTGAGACTTGATGGTTAGAGGTGAGACAAATAAGTAATTAGTGCTTGTTTGGGGACGATGAACTGTCTTATCGAAACATTGCCTGACATTGAATTAAAAAGTATTAAAAATTCGCAAACTTCAAAAGCTATAGTAGTTTAACTCTTTCTTTCTTGTTCAAAAAGTTTATGAAATTCATAAGTGCAGCCAGGGTCAAATCTTTGATCTAATGTTATTACAGAATCAAAATTTGACTTTTATTGAAAGTTGTTTGAGGAGTCGTGTGAGGTATTTAGGTATTTAATGATTTCATTCAAATTCCTACACCTGCCAAAAAAAAAGAATACACAATTACACCTCAATTTAAAAAAAATTTAATCTCCATGATTTTTTTTTCAAAAATTTTGAATTAATATTTCAAAACTTGACCCTTTAGAATATCTAAGCTTATCATAGCAATAAAAGTATACAATTGGGCAACAAGTTCAAATTCGTCTGCTTGACATTTGTCAAATATAGTGGACTTTATATGCAATAGTATATAATAGTTTTCAATTTGAAAACTTTTTTTATTTGATTCATATTTGGTTTGCAAAATTTATGCAATCCAACAAGCATCAAAGACAATCTTGATAGCAATTTTGCAGTAAAACGTGAATTAGAACCCTATGATTCATTGTTATTTCAACCTTTTGAGAAGGGTGTGGCTGAATTGGAGGGACTTATTTCATAAAAAATCTGCTGTAATCTGAGGAGGGATTTTAATTCGAGTTTTAAAGTAAGCTTAATGTCTAATTATAAACTTGCCAAGACACTAGAGTAAAAGAGAGAAAGTGTAAGCACTGATTGAGTGTTACTTATACACGCATTTCGACATTTTTGCTAAAACGCTTTTTTTAGTCATTCAATGTAATCCATAAAGCAAAAAAACAACAAATATTTTAAATTACATTAATAAAAAATGTGTATCCGGTTGGCTTTACAAGGAATTTAGGCTGTGTAGGTCGAACATTACTAAACTTGCATTGCAGCTGGTATTCGAATCAAAAGTTGGTTTATGTTAAGAAGTTGTTGTAGTATAAAAGAGTGGTTTGACACGACGGCATTGCATTATGCATCGAATACTGCCACACTCATTCATACCAAGAGAATATATCAGGTTCGTTTTTGACTTAGGAACAATTTTAAAACAAAATAATAAATTGGAATTATTATTCGTGTTTACACTTTACCTTAAATCAAATGACTCAACTCCAATCAAACTGAATGGAATTTCCAGAGACACTTTTATTTACGTAACCCACACCACTATTCTAGTGTGGGTCTTCAAAACTTTCCATAAGTCATGATGCAGCTACAATCTACTATAAGTGGATCTAGTGCCATGGGTAACATTTAATTAAAAACTCTTTACTTGAGTTGCAACTTCATCTGTACCTTAGATCAATACTAATCTTAAGGTATGGATTTCAAGAATTTATTCCTCTATGAAATTTCTCTGACTTCAAGGTAGTAAAACAAGGCTACCTAATAACAAAAAAAGCAAGTGTTTTATGCACAGAACTTTTCATTAAAGAATTTCTTGACTTCTAAGAGAGAAAGAGAGTGCCAAAACATATAATATGGCTAAATAGGTATGATGAGTTGAATGTAAAATAAATCTGCTATGTAAGGTATATTATGTACTTAAATTAAATGGAATGACGACGTGACTATACTATTATTGTTATTACATCGTTCTAGTACTAACTATAGCGTGTCTAAATTATTACCAGGATTTTATCCTTCTTGATTTTATCTGCTAGTGCTCATCATATTTATCTAAACAGATTTGCATTAAGCGACAACAGGGATATTATAATGTGAATCGTTAATTTTATTAATAATAATAACTGTAGACAAAATGAGTGTGTGTCGTGATGGGTCCCTTTGCGGAATGGATATTGCCGAACGAGTCTTTGTCAAACGTAGATAGCGGAATATTACACATTGCCGAAACATTTTCCATGCCGAATAGCAATAATAGTTTAATTAACCATAACTGCATAAGGCCAACCCTTCATTGACAATCAACTGTAATTGTAATTGTATGACAACAAATTATGCACAACAAGGAAAAAATCCCTCATTGAAGTCTTTTAAACAAAGTGATGAACTTAGTTTGGTTGGCAATAGCATCTTAAATATACCCCAAAATGATGATCATGGACATAAGACAAAAATAGTCATCACTTATCTACCTTTGGTGCTAGGAATACTTTTGGTGACATAAAGGCATGATTTTAGTAAAAGGTATTTTAGTCCAGAAAAGAAATTAGTGTAAAAAGGTAATTAAATGGGTTTTTCAAGATTTTACAAAATCAATAGTCTTTTCTACACAAATATGGTTATTTTTAAGGGGTTTGAAACTCAACGCTGATGTCGGGACAAGGGCAACTCAAAGACACTTACAACATCCAGATGAAAAGCCACAAACAAGACTTTTGTTCAACAAATGCTCTCATATTTATGTTTGAAACTAGAGAATAGTTTAGTCTTCTAAATTCTAAAATAAACACTTTGCAAAAAAATCTCCTAACGATGGCCGAACTTAGGGCTTAATGACAGTGCTCCGAACGAGACGGTTTCGAGACGAGACGACCCCATCTCGTCTCGTCTCGAAAAATTCTTGTCTCGTCTCG